>CABFOP010081927.1:0-14127 GCA_900683385.1 Anoplogaster cornuta
CACACCTCTGACTTTCCTCTATGCAGCTCTGACGTCGTCACGCGGCCAGCTTCTTATTCACATATTCCATTTTGCTTTTTCTCATGTGACCAAAATAGAATATGATGCCTAAGAGCTTAGAGCTTAGGCTATTCAGTCTGCTGTTGGCCAGTCAAGTTAATAAGATGTGTGAGCTGAGGACATACGGCGGGGGAGGGGTGCTGTAATGCAGGTGTTACAGATCTTATGTGCAAATATAGATTTATTAGTTTTGCTTTGTTGAGAAACTAGGCTATCTTTATAAGAAGAGAGGTCAAAGTGCAGGCTGAGCAGAGCCTTGCTGTCAATTGTGTTGTCTACCCAAGATGCCTATTTGCTGATCCCAAATCAATCAAAGCAATCAAATGTAGCCACAGGATTGAACCTGCCCCATGGTGTTGGTTGCATGCCACTCCATCTTTGAGCCCTGTATTTCCTGCCAACTCTCCAGAGTGTACTATTCTATGAACACTAAAAAATATAATGAACTGTAGCTGATTTGGAGCCCAGAGTATCTCTGGCTCACAGTACACCCATCAGCTGTATCTGCTACTGACAGAACTGCACAATTACACAACTGTAGTATAGAGCACACGGCAGTCATATGGGTTCCATCTGCTGAGTGTATATACGTCTGAGAAGTGAGGGAGTGCCAGAGGGACACCCTTTGGCCTCTCTCCTGGCAAAAGATTGCATCTCAGCAGAACTGCACGAGGACTAACCTCCTCAGGGATTTACCCAGGCTGTAAATAACCACAGATCCAGATTACTCAGCCACTGCAGCCTTGTCATGGCTGTACCTCCAATGACCCCCCACCACCACCACCATCACCACCATTGCTCCTCAGTCCTCCATTGCTCCCATCACAGCTGTGCGCAAGGAACTACTAAACTCTGACCTTTGTCAGAAGCTTCAACTCAACACAGATGCCTCGGCAGAATAGTCCTGACTCCCGGCTGTCTCTTTCTGTATCCTCTGTAGCATAAGGCTTGTAAAACACACTTAAGTATAAACAACTGACACGACTGGAACATGAACGGGCCTGTCCTGAAGGGCCAGACTGGCAACTCTGTAATGTGTATGGGAGAAACAAATGTTCTTGCTGAATAAGCAAAATTATGTCATTGAGGTGGAGAAGCTCAAATGGTTATGTAGAAAATACAGTGGAATCTATATATCCACTCGTCTGGTCAGTGAAATAATAGGTCTGGTCTATTTTACTTTTTTCTTTTCTTTAAAATATTTTTTTTTAAATTGATTTATTGAGCCACACTCATCATATGAATGTGCTGTCTCATCCCCTTTATATTTCCAGCCCGGACAGCTTAGTCGGTAGAGCATGAGACAGCTCAGTCGGTAGAGCATGAGACTCTCAGGGTCATGGGTTCAATCCCCAGATAGTGTCAAGTACCTTTTTGTAAGTCGCTTTGAATAAAAGCTGTAATGTAATAATGTTATACTCCCTGAGCTGTATATAAAGCCTGAATATTTTGTGTGCTGTGTTTTAGGGAGTGTTGGAAAGTTTCCTGGGTACGGCACTGACTGGAACGGTGTTCTGCCTGTTGTCTGGCCAGCCCTTGACTATCCTCAGCAGTACAGGCCCAGTGCTAGTCTTTGAAAGACTCCTCTTCAACTTCAGCAAGTGAGTAGTTGCCTTTTTGTTCCTCTGCCCACTCTGTTTCACTCTCACTTATGTTCATTGATTTCAAAATCCCCAAAAATCAATAACATCCTGGGAAATTCTTTTTTTCTTTTCTTCCAGATTTGACTGTTTTAGAGATCAATTAAATAAAACTAAAAGCATAAAAAGAAAAACGAACAGATAAACAATGCGAATTCTGTTTGCAGAAGGCTGGCAACATTGTTTTTAGGTTTGTGTATTCGTACAGTATCTGTTTCACTTATTATGATTACATATCTTAACAGACTGTCTAGGGTACAATTGCCAGCTGATTGTTAATTTCCAATGTGTTTTGCCA
Organism: Anoplogaster cornuta; assembly: GCA_900683385.1. Classification (NCBI taxonomy): domain Eukaryota; kingdom Metazoa; phylum Chordata; class Actinopteri; order Trachichthyiformes; family Anoplogasteridae; genus Anoplogaster; species Anoplogaster cornuta. The sequence continues at coordinate 1,999 of CABFOP010081927.1, forward strand.
TCAACTTCCTGTCTTGACTGATTAGGGGACATGACCTTGGACAAGCGAGCTCTCCACACAGCCTTGTGTAGAACAGGAGCCAGGGGCCAGTGTAATGATTTGAACCTCGCCTTATGTGATGCAGAGGGAAAATTAATTTGATGGGCCTTATTAAACAAACATCAGCCAACTTCCTTAGTTTTGTATACAATCAATTTATTGTCCACATGGCAAGCCCTTAAAGTGTGCTTATTTGAAATTGGGATTAAAGGGTATATACAATGAAATTCAGATTAGCCTTTGCCACTTGTTACATTTTTCCTTCTCTTTCCTCCCCTGTCCCTTCCTTCCTTCTTGTGTCATGCCAGATAGTCTTCTAGCATTACCAAACACTCATTATGTTCCGTTATGAATAATTCACTCATTTAATGTCACACTGTGAATGAAGCCTGCCGGGGCTTCCATGTCCTCCCAATGTTTCCATAGCCTGGGTCACTAGCCTGCAGCTGCTAATCCTTCGGCTACTAGATACATCTGCCACAGACTCATATTTTCTAATTAGTGGGATTGTTGTACTCTTGCATACTTATTGTTATTCTTCTGTGCGCTTTTATTTGCTCACCTGTAGCCAGAAAAACGTTTGTGCCACATATGTGGTTCAGGTATGATGTGGTTCATCATTTTGTGAAGCATTATGGAAATTCCTAACATTTGCAGGAATTTGCACGATTCACAAGTTATCACAGATTTTCACAATTTTTAAAAACGCGGTTCAAGTGTATCTTGTCCCGCACTTGTCATATGTCAAACTGTCCACAATTATTTGTATATTTATGCTATGCCTTTTCTAAGAGATACTTGTAGTACTTTAGGAATTATGAAGTACCTTGTACTTGCCATATACTTCCATGTATTTTGAACTCCCATAGACATCAATGTACTTGTAATGCAACTGCATTCAACTTCATTCAACTTTTTACGACTACTACTAGTACTACTACAAAGGCCGCCATTTTAGATCCAGACCACCATTTTAAATCCAGCTAGTACATGTTAGCAATGACCTAGAAACACCCTAGCAACCTCCTAGGGCACCCTAGCAACCAGCTGGTACACCTTAGCGACCACCCAGTACAGCCGAGCAATATATAATTCACCATTTGCTGTGGGAAAATGCGTAGGATTGCTGAATCCTACGATCCTACGCATTTTCCGCAGGAAATGCACTTCTAGTTCTGTATGTTCTTCCCTACTGGATGAGTGTGTTCATAGGTGGAGGGACCATGAGAATAAATATGACATTATTTTTATTTGCTAACCTACAACCCCCTCCGGCCATCCTGAACCTCATAGAATCTAGGTCAGACAGGAGTAACGGAAGATACAATGATGCAATGAATCCCTGAAGGAATTATAGTTGTATGTGAAGAATATTTTGAAGGGTATGAAATCACGTGCACACAACTAACACTCCTCCTGTAAATCCTTTCCTTTCTCCAGAGACAATGACTTTGACTACCTTGAGTTCCGGTTGTGGATTGGCCTGTGGTCGGCCCTATTCTGTCTGGTGCTGGTCGCCACGGATGCTAGTTTCTTGGTGCAGTACTTCACACGTTTCACAGAGGAAGGCTTCTCTGCCCTCATCAGCTTCATCTTTATATACGATGCCTTCAAAAAGATGCTGAAGCTGGCCCACTACAACCAGATTAATTCTGGATATGACCCCAATCTCATCACGCAGTATGACTGCCGCTGCATGCCCCCCTCAGCTGGTATGTAGTAGTTTGCTCTCACTGTTCTTTCTTGCAGGATAAGCTATGGCTCCGTGTAGCCAGATCACAGAAGGGATTTCATGTCCAATAAACCTAAACCCACAACTTATTTTTGTCATGTTTACACTGGAGATAGCAAATGCTACTAGTATGTGTTGGCCTGTAGATACCACTGTTTACTTTCTCAATAGCCTTGTCAGTCTCTGTTTAGTGAGTGACTTGGCAGGATTGTGTTTGGGACAAGATGTGTTGACACGGATCCAAAATGGCAAGGGCGATACTGCGAGTGTTCCCGTTTTAACGATTAGATGTTATGGTTTCTATTTACTAGGCAATTCAACTGAACTCTACAGTGATGCCTCTGCATGGATGAACAGTACTGAGCTGGTAGGTGTTGTCACTTTTTTGATACTTTAGGACTTATGGTAACTTATACTGTATGCAACAAGTTATAAATGAACCAACTATCTAAACTGTTGCTCAAGTATCTGTTGACAGCTGTTTATTTCTATACTGCAGAGAGTTGTTTTGATGCCGAGTCCCTATGTTGCCTGCTTTACTATGTTACAGTTAAAGCAACCTCTGTGTCCATGTCTTATAGCCAGCGAATGCCACCTGGGCAACCCTGACAAAGAAGGAATGTCTGAAGTACGGAGGGGAGCTGGTTGGGGAGACTTGTGGCTTTGTGCCTGACATCACCCTGATGTCCTTCATCCTGTTCTTTGGGACTTACACGTGCTCCATGTGTCTGAAGCAGTTCAAGACCAGCCGCTTCTTCCCCACCACGGTGAGTGACGGCACCTACAGCCAATCACTGGATGTGTAGCACGGGCAGTTTTCACTCTGTGAAATGCCACATAAACGCGTGACAGGCAGTGAGCTATGAACCAGTTAACTAGGTGTGACTGTTTGAGGTTTTGGTTTAGTCTAGTTAGCTCAAATGCCAATGAAAGTTGCCGTGGAAAGGTCAGATTTCACTCTCTTAACAATCGAGACACCAGAGAGTGAACCATCACATATTCTTATACTTGTTAAGGTCATAGTTATGGTTAAGTCGTTGCACAGAATGTGTCATTGTCAATGTCAAAAGGGTCTAAACCTACATAGTTAACATCGTTTGAACTATATAATACCAGAGGTTGAAAGTATTGAAATATTCTACTCAGAAGTACTGTTACTTCAATTACATTTTATTCAAGTTGGTAGATTAAGTACATTTTTAGTAAATTAATCACTAAAGAGTTTGAACAGAAATCTTTGATTTTGGGGATGGGAAATTAATCACCAGCATTAACTGATTATCCATTATCCTTGGCCCAAGGTTTGGTAATAGTTCCATTTAATCATATCAACTAAATAGAAATGATTCAAGCTTTGACTGTGCTCACTTTCATTGTACTCCCTACTCATGTAGTAGTCATACATACTTTTTAAAGGTACTCAACAAGGTAGTGTTACTCAAATAAATCTGTTTGTTGTAATTGGTTAGTTTCCACCTTTTGCACAATGTCTACCAACTGTGGAATTACACATATGTAGCTGGATTGGTTGAGTGGTTCATACTCACACACACACAGGCTAGCTGAGGATGTCTAGTAGCTCCTATTGCCATAGATGAAAATGTCTATGTATGTAATTCTTATGGCCATAAATGAAATCGCTGTGAAACCTAATGTGAATGTTTCCCTCTGCTAGGTGAGAAAGCTCATCAGTGATTTCGCAATCATCTTGACCATTCTCCTCTTCTGCGGTGTGGATGCCTTGGTTGGTGTGGACACCCCTAAGCTCATTGTGCCAAGTGAATTCAAGGTATCTATGTGGCAGAATTACTATGGCTGCACACCACACTATAAAATAGTCTTTATTTCACCCTCAGCTTTGCTTTGTAAATGCTATGATGCTGAAATCATTGGACTGCAAGAATTGGTTTCTAGTAGAATGACAATAGACAACCAGGTGCAGTTTATTCTGATTACCCTGACAATGATCTGTTTTCCTACTAGACCATGAAGCCTCTGTAATTCTTGTTTAAAGCTTTGTGCAATGCCTTCTTTGTAGGTTGGCCAATAAGTGATAGATATCACCCGAAACCAGTAATTTGAGATGACTTTACCTAAACGTACCTTAGCTGGTTTTAAGACTCAGTCTTGACGTAGAGGAAGGGAATGATGGGGTACCGGAGAGGGTACGTGCATCAAATAACAGCTTGATTATAGGTGATGTGAGAACACAGAAAGTCTTATAGTTGCAAGCACAGACTCTGCTTTGTTTGACCACAGAGACTAATTCACAAAATTTTGTTATGTAATGATGCACCAGCACTTTCAGTCTCATTCCAGTGCAAGGAGAATAAAGTAACCACTCTAAATGATTTTTTTTGGTCCTTTTTGAGACATTATCCATGTCTAAGAGATTTGGACTGTGTACATGTTAGAAATATGATAAGACATTAATCTGGTGTCTCCACTATATGTCTGTGGCTCAATACTCGTACTCTCTCAGCTCAACAGTCTTGCATTATTGTTTTTTTCCAGCCCACGAGTCCACTAAGAGGCTGGTTCGTGACCCCATTTGGAGGGAACCCTTGGTGGGTGTATCTGGCAGCAACAATCCCTGCTCTGCTGGTCACTATTCTGATCTTTATGGATCAACAGATCACCGCTGTGATTGTCAACAGGAAGGAACACAAACTCAAGGTCAGTGTGTTAAGCTCATGACTCCCTAGATGCATGGAACCTCTTGATGTCTGGTCAAAACTGATGTCTCTTGATGCTTCAGGTGTATGCTTTGTTGCTAAATCTTCTGCTGTTTACAAGTGGTTTTGATGGTTACCTACAAACTCATTATTGTTTTTCTCTTATGTCTCCTCACAGAAAGGGGCAGGGTATCACTTGGACCTCTTCTGGGTAGCCATTCTGATGATTATCTGTTCTTTCATGGGCCTGCCTTGGTATGTGGCTGCCACTGTCATCTCCATTGCCCACATTGATTCTCTGAAAATGGAGACCCAGACTTCAGCCCCCGGGGAGCAGCCAAAGTTCCTGGGTGTCAGGTAAGCAGGCCTGGCTGCTGGACAAAGGATGTCTACCACAACTAGAAACAGTTAGAATATTACTTGGTAAACAGCTTTAAAAAGTAAGCAGTTGGTTATGTGACAATAAGTTATCCTTGCACTTGGGCAAATCTGAATGTATTGTTTTTGGAACAAGGCATAAACTAAGGGACTTAAACAGTTTTTATGTTGAATGTAATGGAGCAAAGATACAGGAAAAGTGTTCTGTTACTTATTTTGGATGTGAATTGGAACAGTGTATGACCAATGAGTTTATGGCCCTCTCTGTCATCGGGAAGGTCCATTCAAGGACAAAGTATCTGGCAAGAATATCCGAGTTCCTTGATAAGGAAACCATGAGGACTTTAGCTACATCACTAGTTCAATGCCACTTTGATTACACCTGTATAACCTGGTACAGTGATATAACTAAAAGAACAAAAGATACGCTTCAAAAACTTCAGAATAAATTAATGAGGGTTGTCCTTTATCTCAGAGTATAAAGAGTTGAATTGGCTCCCTGCTGAAGGTAGAATTCAACAATTAAAACTTATTATGGTCTATAAGATTTTACAGGGTCGATGTCCAACTATCTTACTGGGTATTTTCAGTATGTTCGGGACTTTCATGGCCTGAATACAGTGGCTACTGTATCTAACTTGAAACAACCAAATCTAAAAAGCAAAGTAGGGAGAAGTACATTCCTCTATACAGGGGGGGGAGGAGCAAACAAATTTAAATCTGCCTATTCTTTGAATAGTTTTAAAAAAACAACTGAAAAAATGGATGATGAGTAAGTTAGTATAGTATAGTGAAACATCATTTCTAGGCCAAGTGTATATTATAATACTGATGTTTTTATTAGGTGTATTAGTGTAACTAGTGTAGTTAGATATTAGTAGCGTACACACGTCATTCCCTTTTTCTGCCTGCCTCCTAGCCCAGTCTGCAGGACTGCAATGGAAATAAGTCATGTGACTTTATTGCGATATCCTGATTAATTTTAGTACTGTATGCACATTTGTGTATTGTATTTTTTAAATTTGTCGAATAAAATCAATCAATCAACTAGATTAATTGTTCCTACACGATGGTCTAGACCAGTGGTTCTCAATCCTCAGGACCCAGAGTACTGCTGTTTTTTGTTTTTTTTACCACATAGTTCATTTCATTTTCTCTACATCCTTAGGTGTAATTCAGTCCCTACTTGGCTAGAATGAGCCAGTAGGGCTCTGGGTCCAGAGGGATTGAGAACCGCTGGTCTAGAGATTCACTGTTTTTTTTTTTTTTTTTACAGAACTGTTATTATTAGAAGCTGTTTTTCAGTGTTAAGTCAGACATAATCTAATATATCCTTGTGCGTGATTTTGATTAGTTTTGTGTTTTTCCTTTTTTTTCCCCATCCAGGGAGCAAAGAGTCACCGGTATCTTTGTGTTCCTCCTAACAGGACTCTCTGTGTTCATGGCTCCTATCCTCAAGGTAGTGTTCAAACGGCTCTTAATTCCTCCATGAAAATTTGGATTACTGTCTTCCTCTTTTAGGAAAAACTCCTGTCACCTGCCTTAAATTAAAATCTTTTATCCATCCAATTAGGGAGTCCCGTAGTTGAAGTAATGTGATGTGAAATAAGCATGTTCTCCAGGGCTTAAACTCAGATTGCAGCTGAGTGCCTTCTTGAGTTTCCATTCCCTCATTAAGCTTCCGATCAAAAATGTGAAGTCACTGACATGAGATTGTTGGAACTGATACTCCCCCTTGTGGACAGATTAAATATTGGCATTCCTGGCTCTTGCACATGCATTTCTTTCCTGTGGACTGTAAAAAAAAAAAGAAAGAAAAAAGATACTGTACTATAATGACTATAGGAAGGAAATGTTGTAGGAAGTGTTGTGACGTTAAAGAAGCTGCTGGTGATACTGTTTTAATCAGGAAGCGAAAGTAACCAGAAGCATTCTCATTAGCTACAGATGAAAGAATCTCTGCATGTTTCCTTGCTTGCGTGATGGATTCAACCTGTGTTGACCCAGTTAGAGTAGAATGTGAAAATATTCTACTCTATAATATTCGACTGATTGTGTGATTGGCTCCGTGTCTCTCTTAGTTCATTCCAATGCCTGTGCTCTACGGCGTGTTCCTCTACATGGGTGTGGCGTCTCTCAATGGTGTCCAGGTGAGTTTTCCTGACCTGTTCAAGTCACACTTAAAGCCATTTCTACAAACCAGACTCAATTGCAGCTGTAAAATTCATAAAATAATCTTCAAGCCTTTCACTTAATGACAAACATAAAAACTAGAGAGATAACTTGTGTGTACTGTAGGATGCCAGAGATGTCGTCCTTCACAAGTACAGTTATTCATGCAGATCTGTCTTCAACCACTGCCTGCAGCGTTTGACCTGACTTCCCTGTGTCTGCGTGTCTGTATTAGTTCATGGATCGCCTCCAGCTGCTCCTGATGCCAGCCAAGCACCAGCCAGACTTGATCTACCTGCGGCACGTCCCCCAGAGGCGCATCCACCTCTTCACCTTCATCCAGGTCATCTGTTTGGCCCTTCTCTGGATTCTCAAGTCTACTGTGGCTGCCATCATCTTCCCCGTCATGGTGAGACACATGCTGCATTCCCCAACGCAGCTAAACCCAGTCATACACACACCTGTAGACATGAACACGCACACACACAGAAGACGGCTAGATGGTTGGGCGTCATAACAAACTGAACTGCTTCCCCAGATCTTGGCTTTGGTAGCAGTCCGCAAGGCCATGGACTACCTGTTCTCCCAACATGACCTCAGCTACCTAGACGATATTATCCCAGAGAAAGACAAGAAGAAGAAGGAGGACGAGAAGAAAAAGAAAAACAAGAAGAAGGGAAGCATCGACAGTGAAATAGAATTTGTGAGTAAATTGTTCTCTACACTCTGAACACTTCTGACTACCTCTGAAGACTCACACTGTTTTCAGCAAAATGAATTGAATGCCTCCAGTGATCTAGCACCACCAATGTGCGTGACTTATTTTCATGTATCTGCTGTTATGATGTGAATGCCTCCAGGATCCATTAGACACTTATCTTAAAAACTGTCTGTGCTAATATTATGTCCCTCCTCCCACAGTCTGAATATCCCTACCATGAAAATATCCCCAGTATAAAAATCTCTATGGATATGATGGAGCAGGAGCCCATGTTGGGGGATAAATCTTTGGATAGTGAGTACTAGCCAGGGTTTTCTTTGCCATCGCTGCAAGGGCTGGGTGTTGGGTACTCATACTTTTTCTCTAAAGACTTACTTCATTTTTGATGTGTGAGTTCACCCAATAAATAAGGATGTATTCTTGTTTTTTTTTTTTTCATGGAGTGAGTAATTATTTTCTCACACTTTTGCATGAATTTAATTTAACAAACTTTAACACTTGACAAAAAAAAGGCATGCTTTTCTGACTCGTCTAAAAACCTGCTCTGTTCTTCCTGTTTCCTGTCAGATTCTAGTATTAAACAATATTTTACTTCCATCCTTTTGTAACCCTAAAAGTCACCCACTATATTGTGGTAAATCGCAGCTTTGCAGTGCTTGCTCTAACTTCTCTTACGCTGGTTCCTTCACCTAAGATTTAAGGGTACATATGAAGTTAAAAAAAATTGTACCTCTGTTCTTCTCCCCCAGGAGATCAATCCCAGACTTTCCTTAACCCGCATTCAGCGTGCTGAGCACTATCAGACTCCTACAGTGGCAGAGTAAGTGAGTGCAAGTTTTCATTTATATCATATATTTTATATATTTTTTTTAATCATATATGCAGTCATTCTAGGTCTGTGAGATTAGATACTCATGTTACACCCTCTCTCTTTCTCTTTCAGTCTAGAGAGAAATCCATACCAAAAAGCAATGCCTTAGATTGAAATAGACCTGGAACAAGAGGATAATGGTTTCTTCTGGAAGACTCCAGGGCAGGACTCTGAATCTTCTCTGTAAACTAATTATCCAAAGATCTAACACAACCAGTAATACTTGCACAGCATAAAAAACAGCAATCATAATCAGCCTCTTTTATACGATAGTACCGCTTTACAGTGGTATTTTTAATGTTCCTCATAAGTGAGGGTTTAAATTTGAACTGCTGGAATTATTTGTTTTAAAATGGAATCATGATGGTGGTACTGAATTTGGATGAGAGGTTTGTAGGAGTGTGAGCACAGGATGTGTTTGGTAATTCTCCATCTGCATGAGTTCTTGCAGTAAACAATCTGTATATAGTTGTCATTGGACATTATTTCTTATTCATGGGCATATTAATAATGTATCCATCTTCCAGCTAAAAATGTACATTCATAAAACATGTCCAGAAGATACTTAAATCTGCTTAAACAGCATTTCAAGCTGTGAAGTTACAGATGGATTAATACCAGAGCAATGTCTTTGTACATTTTTTAATTTTGCTTTATATATGAGAAGAGTTATTCCCCCCTTTCCCCCATTTATATATGTTCCTTACCTACCTAAGACAATTCAAATTTTAACTACTGGAATTATGTGCTTCAAAATTAAAACATATTGGAGGTTTGTCGGGGATGTGAGTATGGGGGATGTGCCTGATAATTCCTCACTGACTTGCAGTGGACAAAAGGGCTACTTCATCTGTATGTAGTCCTTATTTGACATTAATTTCTCATTAATGGGCATATTAATCATTTCTCAAGCATTCAGCTGAAGCTGTAAATGCATAAAACATGTCCAGGAGATAATTTAAGAATACATAATATACATAATACATAATATTTCAGGCTGTGCAGTTACAGCAAGATTAATACTTTTCCTTTATCAAACACATTGAGTGTTCCCCCTGTATTATATTTAAATTCTCAGCAAAGTATTTTGCTGTTTGAATTTTAATTAGGGCTCAACCATTTAACTTCCCAATATGTGCAAATTTAAGAATATTTTTCTATGGTATGTATCTATCTATGTTTCCCTGTTTTGGGGAAATATAGATGTATTGTACCTCTACCTCTTATTTTATATAGGTGCCAGGCATTGAAAGAATGTATTGTGCAATTGTTTGTGATCAAACACTGATTTATTTTCTGAAGGGGCACAGCAGGGGATCTCTAAATCTCTAAGCCTATTGCTCTGTGACACTTAAGACATTTTCTTGTTTGTTGATTTATGCAATAATGATTGTGTACAACTTTTAAAGGGTAATTCCGCCAAATCACCTTTTAGGTTGTTTCTCCTTCCTAATTTTAGTTATTAGCTCTCCAGATACAGGTAACATAGATTCCTATGACCTCATCAAATTACATTACCAAAAATGATTGAATGTTTTATAGACATATATGTTGCCATATGAATAAAACATCTACATTTTTAAAATAATGTTAGATGTTTTAAATGGGTGCAAGAAAGTGGTGGTCCATTAAAAAAATAAAAAATCTTTCAACCATCTCAGGCAATATAATTTGATGTTATGTGATTGACCTTGAACCCAACCTAAAAGTCTATTCTAGTTGAATTTTCCTTTAAAATGTGATCATACTTAAAAGCCGTTAATGTGAGATATTTGCAGTCATTGCTGAGGAATCTTTTATCTTTTTTAAATTATGTAATTTAGTATGTGTTTTTATGCAAATCAACAAATCACTGTGAGACAATGCAATATTGAATTGTGGCTTCCATTCCTGGAAGAAGTACTGCTTTTTGAGGCAGTACAATGCACCAAGCTTTAATTTTGCTAAATGGTTAACATGGTTTGAATGATCATGATTTTACTGATTGCAGTTTGCAGTACTGATTGCAGTACCTTAAATTGATTAAAAGTAAATTTAGGATATTCATGAATATCTGAATTGTAACCCATGAATGAATTCATCTCAATCATTTAACATTTACAATATATTTTACTCTGTATATACAGTATACTGAAGAAAAGGACTTCAACAATCAACACTGTTTGTTTGATTTGTAGTGCGAATAAACAAGTTGTTTTATTAATCATGCAATCACAATCTATCCAGGAGTCCTAATGTGAATTACAAGACTGTTAAGGTAGCTTTAAACCAAAAACACCCTAGTCTTCCTGTTTGTTCTTTTTTTATGTTACCTGTATTATCTGTATATCTTGACTTTTCCTATTTTCTGGGATTCCACAATTACTGTAATTGTTGATGTTCTAACAATGAAAACATTTTCTACAAGCATCTTATTCACTCAATAAACACAAGATACAGATTAAAAGAAGCAGATGTGTCAATGCTTTGTGACACGTGAAAATGTTTTATGGAGTAGGTTTTGTTTTGTTTTTTGAATCAGCAATAAACTTATTGAAACCATTCTTAAATGTGTTTTTTATGAATCAATACAAATCATGATTGGGCCTATGCTACTTTTTAAATGGAAATAGCCAGTTGAAATAACTAATTTAAAAGTTGTTTTGTGATGTCTGACTGACCATTAACTCGTAGATAAGAAGAAAACAGACACTGTGATAGCCTCTTTTGCTCCTCTTGTGAATGTACAGTATATATGTTTTAAGAAAAGATGCAGGTCAGTTATCAGGTCACAAAGGGGTTTTAGACTTTACGGTACCTATATTGAGCAAAACAACTTGGTTAATCTAGCAAAACTAGTTTGAAATGCATACATGATAAGACTTATTGGCTGCATCTGGTCTGGGAGATGTTGATGACATAGGTGGTGTGCATATGTTTTTAGGGGATAACCATATGTTTGTATCCAGCTCAGAGCTTTAGACAATATCACCACAGCAAAGATAAGAAATGAAGGCTGCATAGTTTCTGTGATCACAAGACTTCAGTCAGCTGTAATGAGACTAGATTGCTCATTACTATGAGTCACTATGACCCTGCCATCATTGCCATGGGAAAACACATCTGTGATAATTAACCTTTCCTTTGATCTGGAGGGGAACATTAATGGTTTTCACTGGCATCAAGTGAGTTATTGGATATTGCAGATGTTGCCTGAGTGACTGAATGTGAGCAATGCCATGCCTGCTATTGCTCAGGATGGTTTTTCCTGAACCCCTCGCATCTACTCATCACATAACAGCAGGTATCACAACCTGCTAATAAATCCAAGAGATTTTCAACATGACACTATTCTATTGAATGCTGTTACCGACTATTTGGTGGAGCTGTGAACAACTCAGACATCTGAAATGTGACCCCGACTACACACTTCTTTTTGGAAGACGTCAAAAGACAAAAAGGTTGGAAACCACTGGTTTCATCTTTAACAATGTGTTGGATTTTAAAAGATTGGTATATTATCCATTGTGTCAAATCTTCATCTGAAAAGTAACTAGTAAAG
>CABFOP010081928.1:4023-20721 GCA_900683385.1 Anoplogaster cornuta
CTCAGCTTGGTAGACTGGTTGTCCTGTGCAATGTGGCGAGAGCGCTGACTAACACCAGTGGGCGGTCGCGAGGGGGCTGAGGAGCGGCCCGGCTCAGAGTTGCTGTGTGGTGTTGGCGGGTGGGGGAGACCTGTTCGCACGCCTTGGCCTCCATGCATGTTACCACCGACCTGAGGAATATGGCCCTTGTTGCCCTCCCCAAGCCTCATGGCTGGGGCCTTCTGTGTCTGAGGCACGCTGGGGCTGGAGGCCTTGGCCTGCATGTCTCCCGATGAGCTTCCGGGCACACAGCTGTACTCCATACTAACTGGGGGACAGCACTGCACTGCTCGCTGGTGGTTACTCTGCTCTGGCAGGTGGGGGGACAGGAGACTCTGCATGAAACTCTGGTGACAGCCTTCCTGCTCCCGGGGCAGCCCTGCTCCTATCTGCACTCCCTGAGACCCGGGGTGAGCACCACTGTAGCTGCCACGGGCCCTGCCATCTGCTGGAGGGCCCACACCCATCCTGAACCCCCCCTGCTGCTGCTGCCCCTGAGGCCCTCTCTGGGAGGGAGGCACTGACTTGGGGGCCATGTCTCCCCCACGAGACACCTGAGCCTCAAAGCCACCGAGTTGATGCCCTCCTCCTCCACCCATGGTCTTGAAAGTGGGGCACTCAGAGACCCGCTGAACATCAGTGGACCCTGGATGGTCTTGGGGCAGGCGGTTCTGGGGGTTGTGTCCGATGTTGGCCTTCCCTCGGGACGTGTCCGGGTAACCCCGGAGGTCTGGCTGCTCCTGTGCGGCACCACGGCCAGGCTGAAGATGAAGCCCCATGCGTTGCTGCTGCTCACCACTAGTGGAGCTTTTACCGATAAGTGCCTCAGCAGAGTAGTTGGAAACACGGTGGCGTTCCTGGCGTGATGGAGCACAGGTCAGGTCAGAGGGCCGGGACACAGGGTTACTGGGCTGGGAGATGAGCTGCTGCTCCAAAGTCCTGGAGTTCATCAACCTTTGCATGGCATTATGGTCCTGACCAGGCTGAGGGAAGGCAAAGAATTATAAGAATTTGTCATTTCCTATAAATGTGTATATATAAATATAACCAGACAAAATATAAATGGAATATACTGCCTATACTGTTTTTTGAGTAAATCAATAATGGATTTTTAAAAGGGAATGGACTTGCTGATATAAATGTCACACCAATTAAATAAATAGAAACAAACAAAGCCAGTAACGGAGCAATCTTGGCACCACTGCAGACACTATATTCTGTTTCAAGTCCCATTAATTCATACGGTTATATATTCTCAGCCAGGTGGCATTCTACAAACCTTGAGGTGCTCTTGCTGGGCCAGGTGGCTGCCATGGTGGGCTCTTGGTCCTGCTGCCTGGGCCTCGCAGCTCTTCTCCTGGTGTCGAAAGTGCTGCTGCTGCTGCTGTTGCTGCTGCTGGATCTGCTGCAGGTGTTGCTGGTGTCTGGAGTGGGAGCTCTGTTGCTGCTGTAACTGCTGCTGCTGCTGTTGTTGTTGTTGTTGATGTTGTTGATGCTGTGACTGGGGCTGCTGTTGATGCTGTTGCGGATGAGACTGTTGGTGCTGGGTCTGCTGTTGATGCTGTTGTGATTGTTGGTGGGACTGTTGTGGCTGTTGTTGTGGATGTTGTTGGGACTGTTGTTGTGTGTGCTGTTGATGCTGTGTCTGTTGTTGATGTGGATGCTGCTGCTGAACTCCAGACTTTTCCAGGTGATGCTGTTTCTGTTGCAAGGCAGCAGGTGAACCGGTTTGACTGCCTCGAACCAGCCCCCTCTTCTTCTGGACATGCTGCTGGTCCTGTTGCTGCAGCACCCTCTGGTGGAGAGAGTGGAGCTGCGCAGGGTCAGGCTGAGTAAGGTGGTGTTGCAGCTGGTACAGATGGTGCCTCTGCTGCTCTTGCTGCTGTTGCTGTTGTTTCATGTAAGGGTTCCCCCCCAGGTGCTGGCCAGACTGGGATGCAGCATGCTGGGAGTGGCCCTGAGGCAGATGAAGCACCCCTGGCTGGTTCTGCTCAAGGGGCCCTTGAGGAGGGCAGTGGCCATCAGTGGGTCGGAGGACCGTGCTCATGAAGGCATTTGTGGAGAAGAGGGGGCCTCCACTGTCTGGGTTGATCCTGGTCATGACAGAGGAACTAGGGGGCAGCTGACCCACCATCATCTGGCTGTGGTCTGGCGCTTTCACCTCCATACGGCCCACAGGGGTGGCTGATGGAGGGCAAGGCTTGGGCCGTTTACCAGTGGGCAACATCACCTCCTCCTGGGCCTGGCGCTTTGAGATGCTTTTCACATGCCGCTCACCCACACCAACCCCGGCCTGAGCCCTCATCAGGGCACTCTTTAGTGGGGTGTACTCATTCAGCTGGGCTGAACCTGAGCAGGGTGGGAGAGCATTGTTTGAGGGTTGGGATATGTGGACTGAGGCCCCAACAGGTGATGGGACAGATCCCTGTTGACCAGCTAGACTGGGGGAGCCAGGGTAGGGCTGCTGGCTGGAGCTAGACATGATCAGGTTGTTGACACTGAGGCTTGCCACAGTGCCACTCTGGGGCTGGCTCTGGGAGTGGACCTGGGGAAGAGACTGGGACTGGGAGTACGAGATGTTCTGTGGATGTCTGGTTCCTGTGGGCCCGCTGACAGATCCGTCCCTGACCTGGCCTCTGACAGACACCTGGGTAGGAGGTTTCACCACTGCTGTATTGATGGACTTAATTATCTTTGCCTGCTGTCCAGCTGAGCCTCTTTCTTTAGTGCTCAAGGCCGGCGGGGTCTTGGGGGGCTCCCATGCAGCTGTGGTGGGGTTTGTGGAAGTAGTGTTGTTCCCAGAGCAGCTTCCACTCCTCCTCCCAGGGCTGTCCTGCTCTAGCATGGCCAAGGCCAGGATCTCTGCCTGCTCAGAAGTAAATGTAAATGTTCCAAACGAGCCAGACGAGGCACTGATGCTGTGACCCTGAGGAAGCATGGAGGCCACAGAGAACCCTCTTCCTCCCCCAGCCCCCGCAGACATGGGAGAATCTGTCTGCCGGTTAGATGTCATAGGATGCTCCATAGTTTCATGATCTAGGTTAGTGTATACCTGCTGAGGAAGAGCAAAATCCTTTCTAGAAAGAGTGTCAGCAGCAGCCACCAAGCCCACTTTCTCTGTTGTTGCTGTGGCGTGTCCCTCTTTCTGAGCATCCCTGTCCCTTCCAGGACCCTGGGATCGTTTGACTTCAGCAGGGTGGGAGGGAGAGGGGGTGGTCATACCCAGGTCTGGTTGCTGTGTCAAGGCTCTACTGACAGTGACCCTTTTCCTGAACTCCGGAGTTATAGGGGCTGTAACAGAGGCCATGGAAAAGGTTGGGGCAGTCGATGAGAGTGGCGCAATGCTGGACACAGAGGGGGAGGTGGTGGGCTGTGACTCAGGCTTAGTGCAAGGCTGAGGATCTCGGGTGTCTGATGTCTGGGGATGACACACTGGAATTGGGTGGGTAGCCTGGATTGAAATCACCGGTGCACTCGCATCGATAGTGGTGGTGAAGACTGGAGGGTGACTTGCAACAGTAGTGGAGGTGTACGGACTCTCAGTGGCACCGACGCAAGTGACAACAGATCTGCTCTGTCTAGAAGTGTCAGTGGTCGCAGTCGATCTAGTTTGTGCTGCACTGGCGGCTGCAGCACTCACTGGCTGTCTACTCTGCGTAGCTGCGAGTTTGGTTACAGTGGAGTTGTGGCTAACCATTACAACAGGTTTACTCTCAATCGCCGCAGCTGCACTGACTGTTGGCTTGATTGCTGTGACACTGACAGCTGTGGCTGCCGTTACCATACCACTGGTGCTAGCATGACTGAATATAACTTCAGTCTGTGTTACGCTGACACTAGGCTTCGACGTGCTCTGAGCGACACTGGCCATGCTATTGATAGAGGTTGTGTTCTGTGGGAGGGATTGACAGGATACAGTTGGCTCACTAGATGAACTACACATGGCGATCATTTTCAGTGTATTTTGAGTACAAGTTACACTATTTCCTAAAGTTTTGCTCTGTGTGGAGACTACACTACAATTTGTGGTTGGATTAGCTGTGATACTAACTGTAGGAGGGTCAGTGCCTTTTACACCAGAAGATGGTGCCACTTGAGATACTGTCACGTGAACTGTCTGACTTTCTCCTGCAGCAGCCGCCGGCTTGGCTGCGATGGTGACAGCAGTCTGTGCCTGTTTGAGCTCTTTCTTCTTGGTTGACTTGGTCCTTTTGGCTGTTGCTCTCTTAGTAATCAAAGATGTGCGAGGCCTCCTCCCTGAGGCTTTATGGGCACTAAGCACTGCTTTGACTGGGTTCACACAAGGGACCTGTAGCTGCCGGACAGGGAGAGTGAGTGTGGCTCTAGGGACGGTGACAGGAGCGGGAGACTGCTGCTGCTGCTGCTGCTGCTGGACCCCTGATGACGGAGCACAAGGAATCTGAATGCTGTTCTGGCTAGAAATGGTGAGTGGAAGGCCCTGAGAGATGCTCTGGTTGAGGCTGCTGAGGGCCCCTAGACTGTTGAGGGCCACGTTGGTGGTTGGTTCCTCAGTGGTGGTGGGCTGGACCAGCTGGAGCGTGCTCTGGCCACTCTGGGAGCCGGTTTTGTCCGAGGTCTTCATAGGCTGTAGGGCAAACATCTGGCCATTCACAGTGATAGTCTGAGGGGTCGGGGTAACTGGCTGGGCAGAGGAAGCCTGTGTGACCTGCAGGGGCTGGTTTATTTGGGGTTGAATGGGACGTGGTAGAATGTGCACCAGCTGCTTTCCCCCAACAGTCTGTAAGCAAGTGTTAGAGGTTGCACAGCTGGTTGTGGCAATTTGAGTGGGCAGAGCAGGCACTGCAGTGGGCATAGCAGCGGGTACCACGCTAACCTGAGGATTCTGAGGGGCAGGTGCAGTCTGATTGGGTGCTTGGATGATTACAATATGTTGGCATGGTGTCTGATTGGTTAGTTCCTCCCTTACCAAAGATTGGGCAGGGCAGGCATTGGCCTGCTGTAGAATGACCACACTCGGGTTGTTAGTGTTCTGTGGAGCTGTTACCCCAGGGGCTGTTGCCCCTGTTGGGTTGACCTGCAGTACCTGCATAGTCTGGAGTAGGGGCAGCACAGTGGCTTGGGGCTGTGGTACCAGGGCTGGCTGTGAAAGGGGCTGGGGCTGAGGGATGAGTGCTGTTGGAGGATGGGGAACCATTGATGCTGACTGAAGTACAGCAGGCTGGGACTGCGACACCATGGCAGGGTGGGCCATTACAGTTGGCTGCGGCAATATTGCCGATTGTGGGAGAACAGCACACTGGGGTTGGGGGGCTAGGATGGCTGGCCGTAGCTGGGGAGGCCTCTGAATGGGCTGCGCTTGAATATGGGCTGTAATGGGTGCCTGCTGTACAGGTACCTGAGGTTGCATCTGGATGTGAATGGGCTGAACAGAGGGTTTGTTGCCCATGGGACACACAGTCAACTGCTGGACAGCCTGGCTGGTGTTGCTGGCCTCAGTAGTGGGGAGACTCTGGCAGACAGGCTGCACTGTGTTCCCTGCCAACTGCAGTGTTGTCCAGGTAGTTTGTGTGCTGCCTGCTGCTCCAGCCCTAAGAAGGGCTGAACTGTTGGGTATAGTAGTATAGCTCACGGTCCTGGTGGCAGTGTCCTGTGTGACCAAAGAACCATTCTCTGAGACTACTGCTCTGGATGTGGTTACAGTCTGGGGGAGGGTGGTGAGGCTGGGCACAGGCTGAGTAGGGCACTGAATGGGGAGCTGCGAGGCTGGACTGGCTGCTATAGTCAGGCTTTGGGCTGGGGTGGTAGGCTGAGGTTGCTGGGGCAGGGTAGTGGTAACAGTGGGGATCTGGAGGGTGATGTAGGACACAGAGCGTGGCAGAGTTGGGGCTGCAGCTGGTGTTTCAACCACACACTGCTCTACCACTCTCAGGCCTGGAGTAGACTCAGTGGGGGCAACGACAGCCCCAGGAAGAAGCGAAGGGACAGAAGAAGAGCTGTTAACCTGCAGCAGGGTTCCATTCACCCTCACCCTGGCATTGACCTCAGAAGACGGCTGAACAGCTACAGCTTCAGAAGGCTGTTTCCCTGGGCTAGTCTCCTTCACAGGGCACATCACATTCCCACTGGAGTAGACGATGATCCCCTTTGGGAGTTGGTGAGTGGGCGTCACCTTGGCCACCTTGGCACAGCGCTGTTTGCCCTTCCAGTGGATGGTGGGATCTTCTAGGAAGTTGATGTCATGGGCTTTGAGGAGCTCAATGTAGTGGGCACTCTCCTTCCTCAGCTCCTCCAGTTGACGCCGCAGTCGACGGATCTCCTCCGCTGCACAGAGACCGACGCACTGACCATAAGTAGTGTACACAATCAAGCACACATACATTCACACTTTCAAGCTATAATGCAACTACAGAAAACGTCAAGCATGTACTACTACAGAGAGAGAATGCATCACAAGACACAAGCAGGGGTAGATGACAAGAAGGTGTACAAATTGTTGAACTTCACCTTGCACTTTATCTCCTCCTTCCAGAAGCATTGCATCATTTTGTTTCTTCAGGTCGGTGATGTAGCGAAAAGCCTGGTCTAAGATCATGTTTTTACTCTACAGACAAGGAGATAAAAGTTGATGATGCTATAAAATAGATACTCAGTTGTTTAAAATGTATACAGATAATAATTTGACCATAAGAGTGACAAAGCCAATGTAGAGGTTGTTTCTTACCTGTTTCAATGCCTGGGAACATGGCAGAAGACTACCAATACGGTTAATCCCAGCATTGATCTTCTCTTTTCTGTGTCTCTCAACTAAATAAAAACAGAGATACAACTTTTATCGCTGGTTTAAATCACACCAATGTTCATTAGACAGCAAGGTTTGCACAGGAGAAGGATAACAAGTCATTATTTCACCTGCATTGTGAGATTCTTTGTTTTTCTTCTTTCTGGAAAAGAAAGATTATTATTGGCATGCTTTTAAACTGCTATGATCCAGATGTTTTGTTTGCTTGCATTGGTTTCTTGGTCCCAACGTGATAATAACTAGTAGGTAGATTTATGATATCTCATACATCCTTACTTAGGTTTACGACCAGGGGTCTGAGTTTCGGTCATCTCTGGCATCCTGTCCTAACAGTTGCCTGTATGATAGGTACCAGTCACCACATTCACCAGCTGGACCTCAAATCCCTTCCCTGGCTGACCTGCAATCAAAACATTAAGCATTGAGACAGGACATGAATTACACATCTATATGATGATATCAGACAGCAGTGCAAGGCCAAATAGGAATGCACTTACATTGACTGTGTAGTAATTCAGCCACTTGGCTGTCACAATATATTAGCCTCACATTAGCCTCATCTTGAGACTCTACAGCATACTGCAGTAGGCTGGAGAGTCTCATGTGACGCTAACAATATATGGCGAATACAGCGGCAGAAACATAACGTTACTAACTTACTAACCTTGCTAGGCTACGCGTAGCTTCAAACTATTAGCTGCTAACAAGCTGATGCAGATGAACGTTAACCTAGCTAGACAGCCAACCTAAACTCACTAACCAACTACGGCATATAACTCCATTATAACAGCATGCTTAAAGTATCACACATAATGATCGGTTATGACTGGAGTTGTGGTAAATGTCGACAATAAAGACGTGAAGATGACTACCCCGTTACTTCACTAGCTTGAAACAGGCATCCTGGGCAATTACCTAGCTAGCTTTCTTTTTAGCAAGCTAGCTAGCTTAGCTTACCGTTACCGAGATGATCATCAAAACAAAGCAATGGCTGATCCCTTCAGCGTCTCTGGTACGACAAACGGAGTAAAGTAAAGGATAGAAGTGTCCACTGACCTGTAGCCTGCGCATTGTAGAGAACTTGTCCCCGTGAGAACTTTGAGTTTGGAAGCTAGCAGGCAAGGTATTCAACTCAACTCATCTCAAAACAATCTAGTTACAGTCGAACCAGGAGCAGAAAGGGGGCTGCTCTGGTGGTGGTGACAGCCAATAGCATTTCAGATGTCGGACGTATGAGCCAATCAACATGTGTTAAGGGGAACCCGGAATGGATTTGCTTTGTATGCACCAATATATCTCTGCACATCATTTTCTGCAACCCAGCAGCTCTGTAGCGGTATCAAGCACATCCCTACAACAGTATGGCCATGGAATAGAATGACGCAAATTATACCAATTAATGCAAATAGTAATTCCTTTATTTAGAGGATAAAAAGTCTTACAATATAGAGCTCCAGAAAAGATAAAATTCTTCAAAGAAAGGAAAACCATGCTTATACTACAGTGGAGAGGACACAAGTCTCCTAGCATGCAGAGGGTCAGAGCATCCCCTGGGTAGTATGCTGTTTGAGGCCATACTAAACAAACTTCCAGACCATTAGGTAAACTTCAAAATCCAATAAAGGACTGGGTAATTACAGAAGCAGGAAGTTTGAGACTGGATTTCCAATAAGAGGCCACATAAGGCGCCTAATGAAACAAGATACACCCATGCTTTTGGACAGAGACACCCTCTAAAGCAACCGTTCTCAACCCTGGTTCTGAGCCCAGAGACCTGTTGGGTTTCATTCCAGCCATCTAAACTGGGATGCCAGGTGAATGCAATTAAATACCTTGCAGGATAGAAAACCATAAGTACTTTGGACCACAAGGGCCAGGATTGAGAACCACTGCTCTAAAGAACTGCTAAGTGCAGTTTCTGCAGATTCTGATGCACACCATTACTATATCACTGAAATGAATGCCTGAATCTTATTCCGACCTGCCAAACTGTACTTTAGTCAGAGTTATCTCACTGGACACTGTGGTGTGCCATTCTCAAAAACACATCAACTTTGTACACAATGTTATTTTGTGGAGTTCTTTCATTCCTACTCAAAAGATATAGTTGATAACCCAGGAGAACCTCTGAACCAGTTGCCATTTCAATGTTAAAAAAAAAAAAACAGTTGAAGGGGAATTAAATTAACAGGCTGAAAAACAAAACTGTTCAGAAATGATGAGCAGTGACCATCTCTTCCCACCACCTTGAAACCGTTCAACCTTCCTCAAGCCCGTACCGAGGGGGCACATTTCTGCTCTTCCCCTCTGGACATGACATACCAACAGACTGGTCAAACTCTCCTCACAGGTCCCAGAGGGTTCAGGTGGTGAGGGAATGGCGTTCTGAGTGTTCCACGTGTCACTATGACAACCCGAAGCGTCGCACCAAGGTTACCAGCTGGGACTGTGTGTGTCAACGATGGTCTTTCAAAGACTTCCCCGCTTCAAATCAACTGTTTTCTTTTGCTCAAACAGTAAAGATATGCCCCCATTAGCTTTATAACAGCATAAAAACAACTCAAACACAAACAGTATGATTTGCAAACACCACCCGTCCCCCTCCACTGAGCCCAAAACTGTCTGAAGTTGGCAGCTTTGTCAATAGGAGCACTTTTAGATTCTGAGCATTTTGTCATTTTCAATTATGTAAGTTGGAAAGAGGGAGATAAATGATGCAAAATTAAGGGGACCCCTTTGCAAAATAAATGCAGCCATGTTTTGTACTTTAAATTTGTTTTTTCTTTTTAACGTCCTTTGAAGAAAGTCAACCCTGGGGCATCTGTCACAGTTCTGTTTCTGTGGGGGGGGGGCACAGCTGTGCTCTTTCCAAAAACTGTGCCCCTACTCGGTCTTCTGAAGCTCTCCAGTGGGGGGTGCACACGGGCTGCGCAGACTCTTCTGCAGCACATGGGCATCTGCAGGCTCTATCCTCTTGTAGTAATTCTTTTTTGTTTCAATGATCTCAAAGCCAAACTTCTGATAAAAGTCAATGGCCGACTCATTGCTGATCTGCACATGACTGTGGGGACGAGAAAAAAAGCATTCTAGTTAGTGACAGAACAGTAAGTTTAACACTGGATATCCCTAGTTGAATTGACTCATATGTTTACTCTGTACAAATCAACCATTTCTCAATCACCAGTGTCTGTCATTAAAGGATTAGACACTTACAGGTAAATGTTGTCAAAGGTGCCATCCTTCTCACAGATGTTTAGCACATGATTCAGCATCTTTGTACCTAGAGAGAGAGAGAGAGAGAGAGAGAGAGAGAGAGAGAGACAGAGGTCAGGTTTTGAATACAAAAACTAACATAACATTATGAAGTGCACTACAGTGTGGGGTTTGTGTAGTCTTCTAGAGATGCATTCCATACCGATTCCTAGTCTACGGTAGGGTGCTAGACAGCCAAGTGTCATGATGTACAGTCTCTTCTGGTTCTGGGAGTGGTCCACTCTGCAGCACACAGCCCCCACGGCAATGTCATTGAAGTACGCTAACAAACAAAGAAGAGGCAACTATGAAACATCACCAATGGCAGGAAATCCATAATTTAATTTGTCCTTACTTCCTTAAAAACTTAAGAAATAACAACTGCTAGATTGTGAAGTGCAGTGAAATTGAATGTTTGTTTTGACCAGTCTAATTATATTAGGTCTGCAATTTGGCTGGGACTATGACTGATTTTAACATTCGATATTGGGAAGGAAGTGGAGGTTTTTAAGAGCGCAGACATGGCCTCCACATCTCATCTAATGTGACATTGATATCTGGGAAAAATGTGCTTGATGGAATTTCCTAACTAATACATAGACGAGTCTTTTGCACAGAGAAAGTCAAGTGGTTAAGTCACCCCACATTTGGAGCCACATGTGTGGGCCCCATTAGGCACGGACTGAATCCTGCCAGGGCTTTCTCTGAGTCTCCCATACTCTACGTCCCTTTCCAATTTATTATTATTATTTAATAATAATGATAATAATAAGCTAAATGCTTTTTTAAAAGGATATATTTGAAGTGATCTGTTTTTTTTTTTTTTACTTGAATGATGTGTCTCACCTAGCTTAGCAAGCTCTCCCACTTCCAGTACATCTTTGTAGAACTTGTCGTTGTAGCTGACAGGGAAGATCACTTGGTTGAGGCGTTTCAGCTGCTTAATGTTGTGGGGCGTAACATCCCCCAGCTCGATCCGGCTACTGGAACAAGAGCAAAATGGTCAAACAGGTGGCAACAGATACACTGCAATGTCAGGATAACTTGACTTTAAAAAAAAGCATTAATGAATTAATAACTGTACAACAAACCCCCAAAAAAGCACAATAGGAAACCACAACTTCTATATAACTCAAGCTCTAGCATTAGACTGTCTGTTGAGTACTGTGTACTTAACCAGTAAGGTTTTCAAAAGACAAGCTATTTTCCCCAAGCCTACCACCTGGATTCACTTGGACCAACTACAACTACAGTTAGTCCAGATGCACAGACAGCTGCACCCCTGCCCCTGAATATGATGCTACATGTAGTGCCACATTTTTCTCCTAAGGGACCTCTTACAGTAAAAGGTAAGAATCTGCACCTGATTAATTCCGGAGCTACCGTTTGCATTTTCTGATTCATTTCATGATACTGTGGGAAGATGTGTATATTTGTTTCTTTATAAGGAACAAGAACAACTCTCCACTTGACTTGACTGGGGAGTTATTGTGGTATTAACAGTCGGTGGTATTAATAGGGCGACTTCACATGCAAAACCTCTATGACACAACAGCTGTTGGTCACGTGTGGTGTTCACCGGGATGTGCAAGCAGTTGACAGCAACAGACTTAGCAACACCAGTCCACATTTCAACCAGAGACATCTGTGCAATCTACGTTAACTTTACTTGAATATTGAAAGGTTAACATAACGTCGCCCGACCTTATGGGCCATCGCGTTATTTGAACCTCAGGAACTCAGCCAAGACTGCCGCTAGAAACGATGAGCTTGACAGCGAGAGAGTGTCACTTTAATAGCTCAAAATACACGAACGATCTTGGCAGTACGTCTGGACGTTAGGTAGTAAAGAAAAACGAGACGGAGCTGCCACCTAACCAGTGTGCTACCGTTGAGTTAGATGGCTGGCACGCTCATGACTTGGCTAAGTTAGCGCTTAACGTTAACTAGCTAACTAGCAGGAGCTTAGTTAGGCTGTTGTCTATTTACAACTAACGCACACGTTATCTGGTGTTCTAGCTAGCTAGTTAGCTCGGCTTTAGTTAACTGGCTTGGCTAACTGGACAGCTATGCTCAACGGTGATAGCCAGTTAGCTTAGCTTGTTCGCTAACTAAACAGCGAATCGTCCAGCAGCTAGCGTTAACTAGCAAGACCGACTCGACATTGTTTCGGTCACAGTGCTGTCGTTGGCACATTTGGTCCTACAACTATGAAAATAGCTTAGCTTAGCTAGCTAGCCGTGTCGTCTCCTCCCCGCCTCCCCCTGTTGAAAAAAGAGACGTGAAAAACTTTACTCGTGCTAGCTACCCAATCATTATACTCACCCTTTCATTGTAAAACACCTGTATTCCTTAGTTGTGATGGGGTTGAAGTTTACAGTTGTTTCTGGCCAAGGAGAGGGGATTGTGAAAGAGTTGGGGTCGGGGTTACCTCCCGTTTTACCCTCCACATGTAGCTAGTTACGGTGGTTGCAGTTAGCTTAGCCGCAGCACTCTCTCCACGACTGTGGACACTGTCAACCCTGACCTCCGCGCATGCGCACCCACGCTTTTGCATGCTTTCGCAACTGCTTTCGTTTTGGGACACATTTCAATAATTCCTGGACAATAATTTTAGTTAAAAAATAAACAATACAAATAACATATTGGACATGTTTTTTTCTGCATACGTTGTTGCGAAAATGAAATAAAAAGATTATACGCTTTAATTCACTGACATACATATACCTACATACATACCTACATGAGTCCTTGAATTCATAGATCGTTTTAGACTGATCATTAACTGTGGGTCTAGATTTATTTGTTTAGGCACATTCTTAGATAGCGTAAATAAATAAGCAAAACAATGCAAGATATGGTCGCCATTTTGGCTCAAACGTCAGTGCAAAGATATCCACCATATAAGAGGTGGGCTAGGCTGCAAGTGTCCTGGTTCAGCCAAGTTCAGGTCCGGGGCTGGTACTCGAAGGGCTTCTCAGGAGTAATAGTTGAATTTAATGCCCAGAAGTTAGCATTGGGGAAGGAAATGTTTTGGTCAGATGTCTGTCTCTCCATTATTATAACTTATGCATGCAATTTTGTATGATGGCATATCTAACAGCAAAAACCTTCTCAGATGGGGTTCCTGTGACAATGTAATAAAATGTGGCCAGTGGTCTAAATGGGCATCTATGGGGGTCCTTTATGGGTTCAAATTTATGCCATAAGTATTGTCAGCATAGAAAAAAAAATCGTAGGCGTAGATGTGGAATTGTTTCTCGTGATCAAAAAAATAAATAAAAGCAAACGATTTTTTCTGAACTGTAAACGAGAAA
Source organism: Anoplogaster cornuta (assembly GCA_900683385.1). Taxonomy (NCBI): domain Eukaryota; kingdom Metazoa; phylum Chordata; class Actinopteri; order Trachichthyiformes; family Anoplogasteridae; genus Anoplogaster; species Anoplogaster cornuta. The sequence goes on from CABFOP010081928.1 coordinate 17,413, forward strand.
GTTATGTTCACAAAAATTACAATTTTTCTCACTCATGTTTACAATTTCATTTTTACGAGTACGCTCGTAAAAAATGAAAGCATACTCGTAAAAATGAAATTGTAAACATGAGTGAGAAAAAACAATTGTAATTTTATTTTTTACATTTGTGAACATAACTTTCTCGTTTACAGTTCAGAAAAAATTGTTTGCTTTTATTTATTTTTTTGATCACGAGCAACAATTCCACATCTACGCCTACGATTTTTTTTTCTACGCTGACTTATGGCATAAATTTCAACCCATAGTCCTTGGCATGACACAAAAATCGGAACCCATGTAATGTAATGCAAATTGTCTCATTGTCTCATAATCATAAATAATGTGGACTGTGTTACTGTAAAGTACAGCCCAGCAACACGAATATCTCCTCTGGCTGAAGACGAATAGTGACATAGAGCTCATACGCAGCACCATCTTTGCCGTAGATCGTGACGGATCCAAAATGGCCGCGGTTGCAGCGTCACAGCAGTAAAACCGATCTGCGACTGAATGAAGTCAGCTGACCACAGTCTGCTGTCACGCATCGCAGTACCTCTCATTTCTCTCGAGACAAGACGCCAAACCACAAGTCCATTCCTAGAAGGTAACGTTCGTATTGTTGTGTGAGTGTATTGTGCAGTGTAACGATAACAAATGCCACTGGCTTCAATATCGGTAACGTGAGATCATGAAATAATTCATCCCCATTGCGCCAAAATGGCAGAACCAGCGACTCTCTGCAAGGCCGAGGCCAGTCAGTCTTCCTGACCAGTATCGGTTTCTAAATGCCGAATCATTTGTGGAGCTAACTAACATTATTCTCACCGTACCAAACAAACCGAAGTGGGATTGTGTGAAAATTGTATGTGACGTCGTATGCAGGACGTGTTCGTGGCATATTGACACGATTTTAGACTGCTGTGTCATTATAAGGCGCAATTTCGAGTAAGCTGAACGTCAAACCTGCATTTAGATGGGTTTGATTTTCCTGGTCTGGATGGCAAATACCTGTTCATTATACCAGTTACCTCTTATGTTATGACTAAAGCACATCCGTCCGGATATATCAATTAATTTGGCTTTGGCTGTAGTGTCATGTGATCACCTATAGCTGTATTCAAGGAGTTGGCAATTAACATCAGTGTGTCGGGATGTTACTGTGCATAGTCATCTCACTCACATGTCACATTTTTGCGTGGACACTGTACCTAAATACGGGACTGGTTAACAATTTCATAGCGACTGGCACTGTGTTTCAAGCCTGACTTTGAGAAATGTTGTTAGGCCTGTGGTTGGCACGCACTTGGACTTTGAATTTCACATTTAGTGGCAATAGTTTTCTGTTATTTCTGCAATACTTACCCAACATAACAGGTTAGGTCAGTATTAGGGTAAATAAACATTATCTTTAGTATTCCCCTTTGGCATTTTGTTCTGCGGAGGAACTTGGAGTGGATTTTCCCAGTGTTTCTACACAGTCATATTTCATACTTCCCAGTTTTACCTCACTCTAGTTTTCCACTTCCTTAAACAGCCTCATAGAATGTAGCCAGTCAGTCATGTGCCATTGGTCATATGATGAAGTGTCATGTATATTGTTTCCCAGCATGCCTGTCTGTAATACATTTAACTGGAAATTATTAACAGGCTAAGAAATGAATTGTCGTTGCTAGAACTGTGAGAAATAGATTATAACAGCCTGTTAGGAGGGCTTTAACAAATGCTGAAGAATAGAAAGGTATTCATATAAACATTACTGTAATGATTCTTTATGGGAGGTATTACTGTAAATGTGTCAGAGTTAAGGTAAGGCATTTGTCATGCAACTATAACACTTTAGTTATAAAATATATTATAGTCAAATATAAAAATTGGAAGTGAGGGAATTTAGATGTGGCTTTATTGGATATTTGGTTATGGTTGTTTTTAGTGAGCAATGCAGTGCCAAAGGAGAAGCATGCTGCCTCTTAGGTGTCTTTCTTGCAGTTCCCACAGAGACCCATTGATGGAGCTGCTTTATTCCTGCACAGATGGGATATGCAGCCTAGCGTAAACAGGAAGACGTGTAGATCAGTGGGAAGGACAAAAAAGGGCATAAGAATAAACAATATAATATGTGTGTGTGCACATTCATGCAAGTATCAGACAGAGAATAAGTGATAAGGGATGTTAAACATCATTAATATGAGCATATAGGCTTGGCTCTGGCTGACGCAAACATCATAGGATGATCTGCTCTTTAATGCTTGCAAAGCACCTGCAGTCTGCTGCCTGTGGGGAAGGAATTATGTCACGACTCATGACAGCTTGTGTTTCTGCTACTGCTGCATGTCGAGTGTAGGCTGGCCTTGAGTGTGTGTGTGTGTGGGATGGTATATGATGTAAATATGTGACAGAAAAATAAGAATAATAAGAAATGGGGCAGAATAAGAGTTGAAATCCTGTATACAGAGATGCAGATTTTTTATATCTCTGTGTGAAAGAGGAGCCTGCTGCATGTATGTGTGAAGGAGAGGGAGAAAAATATACAGCCAGTCCTGCTTGTGTGGGATCCCCCCTCTACTGTTAGTTAGCTTGATGCGTCACACCGACTCTACTACCGGCCCTGGAGTAGCCGAGGCAGAAGGGAGGGGAGACGGGGGAGGGAGGGAGAATGGAGGGAGGGAGTGGCCCAGTTTAGGCCCTCTGATGCTGAGTATGTCGGAAGTCGTGCGGCGCGTTGTTGGGCTGTATTTTAAAGGGTGCTGCTATCGAGGTAACGGCACGGTCACTTTAGCCAACGTGTGAGAGAAAGAGTCTTGAGATAGCTCCCCGTCTCTCCCTCCTGCTGACGTTCTTCCCTCCCTCTTGTTTCTGTATTGCTAAATGTCCGCCTCTCTCCTCTCTCCTCCCAGTCAGACCAAGCCTGTCAGGATGGACATGTCCAAGCTGCCCAAGATCCGGGATGAGGAGAGAGAGAGCGAGTTTGGATACGTCCATGGAGTCTCCGGGCCAGGTTACCGCCGCACACATATACACACACATACACACACATACACACCATCACCATTATTGCACCCATCTTCCTCTATTATAACACAACAGATTCCAGAGATGTGGCTCAGATCTGATGCAGGTTGGGCCTAACTAGTTTTTGGTTAAAGCATTATTATTGCTTTATTCTGTACCAACAATACTTTGGTATTGGAGGTAAAAGATGAGGTAACACAGTTTCAATACTGCAGTTAAAACTCTGTCTTTGTTGGGCCGTTTAGCTGTGTTTAGTCTGGTTGTTTACCTGTTATGGTC
>CABFOP010081933.1:10789-21378 GCA_900683385.1 Anoplogaster cornuta
TCGTTAATGCAACCCACATATAGTTTATACTAGTTTTATATTAAAACAAATAAAAAAATAACCCAGGAAAAACTCTGCATGCCTCCATTGCTGCATCTGAAATCATTGTGCATCTGTCAACATTAAGAACACTGAATAAAAATGCCATTCATGCAAGGTTAGCCAGGAAAAGTCTCTAAAAAGAATAAAGCTGCCTGTCTTAAGACAACCTGGACAAATCTGAAGATTTCTGGAAGTCTGTTCTCTGGACGGATGAGTCCAAAATCTGTTTGGTCTTAATCAAAAATGCCATTTTTGGCAGGAAAGACTGCCTGGGGGTGTCGCGGTGTGGGGCTGTTGTTCTTCCTCTGGACCTGGATTACTCAACCTCAATGAGAACCATGAGTTCTGAGGGAAACCAGAGAATTATTTTAAAACAAATTTGGGGCATTTCATTTTTGCCTTTATTCAATAACTAGAAGTGGAGAGAGACAGGAAAGATTGGGAGAGAGGAAGGATGGTGTGCAACACAGGTCCCGGACCAGATTCGAATCCAGGACGTTGTGTTTATGTGGTATGCCCTGAAAGTGGCCGTTCAACAAGATGATGATCCTAAGCATTCAAACAAATCTAGAAAAGAATGACTGAGGAAGTTTAGTGTTTTAGATTGGTCAAGTCAAAGTCGTGACCTAAATGCATTGAGATGCTGTAGCCGGAAGCAGCTGTTCATGTGAGACACCCTCTCAAACCCCACTGAGTTGGCTGAGTTTTGTATGGAGGAGTGGGCGAAAATCCCTCAAGATGCCAGAAACTGATCAGTGTAGGAGACGTTTACTTCAAGTCATCGCTGCTAAAGGAGGAGGCACAAGTTATTGATTTGAAGGAGTTCACATATGTTTGTACACAGCGATACCTGAGTTTTTGTTAGATAAACAATGAAAGTATTATTTTATTTTGTGCATGTACTTTGTCTGGGATATCTTCATTAAGAGGTCATTCATTGAGGTTTAGATAAGGATTGTAAGAGGTTAGTCCTCTATAATATATGAAATACTGACCTCCAAAGTATTTCCACAGATAAAAATGTGCAATAAAGTAGTATTTTTTTAATTTTTATTATGTGGTCAGAAATTCTTAATTAATAATATCCAAAAGGTTCTGGATTTAGGTGTGACTATTACTTGGAGGCTGTATGAAGCACATCCCAGCATCATTGTGTTATTTAACATCTGAAGTAAGAGTGCCGAGCTAAAATATAATTTGCTTTGTCTCCTCTCTCTTCACTGTGCAGGCATTACTAAATCTGGCAGAGAGGTTGGGCGAAGCAAAGCCACGTGGACTCACTAAGGCCGATATAGAGCAACTTCCATCCTACAGATTCAACTCAGAGAATCATCTATCTGAACAAACGCTGTAAGCTCTCCTTACCCTTTTACGAAGCATGTTTATGTTCAGTCCATACCAGTTTTGAATCGTTCATTCTCTTCTACATCCTGGAAACGCTTTTCTTTCCTCCCCTCAGGTGTGTTGTGTGCTTTAGTGACTTTGAGTGTAGGCAGCTACTTCGGGTATTACCTTGTAACCACGAATTCCATGCCAAGTGTGTGGACAAATGGTTAAAGGTAAGTTCACGCCGTTCATTTATGCATTAACTCTTAAGCCCCATTAGTCTCAACACTTTGCATTAGTACTTAGACTTTAATACTTTGACTTGGTTGCACTTCCAGACCAATCGCACTTGTCCTATCTGCCGAGCCGACGCGTCAGATGTACACCGGGATGTGGAGTGAGAACTGTCTTTGAGTGCTTGACTGGAAAGCTGCACACGCCAGAGTCTGTCCCGACGCCGGGGACACCTGCCACCTAACCTACGTCCTCCAGTAAATATAGCTTGCCAACCCACTACTCCTGCCCTCACCTAAATAATAAGCAATCCAGGATTTGTTTCTGGAGCCTGTCGTACCTCTGCTGTGCTTCATTGTCTCGAGTCTCATGAAACCCACTGCCTATTGCAGCCTATAGCCAGAGTTCTGGGATCGCCGGCCACTTCTTTCTCTGCCCCCTTGTTGCAGATTCCAAAGATTTCCCCTACAATGCATCATTTGCTGCTTTTGTTTACAGGGTTTCATTTTTACCTAGCAGTTTTGGTTGTGGTGTTCACGGATAGTGGGAATCCTGTATTGGGAGAGGGTAGAGGTGAGCGGTGGGTCTGAAGGATGATAGGCTTGGACACCTTGTGCAATTAACAGAAAAACAATAGGAATACTTCGACATGGGTATCTGTGTTTGGAGGCAACACCTGACCATCATAGATGCATGTTTGTGTAGGTGTTGGGCAAAGTGACTTGTTAATAATGTATGTTCTGCAATAATGTATTGATCATTTCAATAGTTTTATCCCTTTTTCCTTTTAGATTTGCCAATGCTATTGTGAAAGTGTGACTTGCTGTGGTTAAATACTGATTCTGATAAGCCTGAGGTTATGGACTGCAAATGATGGGACGTGCACCTGTGGGGTATCGTCTGCCCGTGATAATCCACTCGGGGACACAGATCTGTATGAAAGCAGTCATGGATAAATGGTTGGATAGAGGCGGTGGCGAGGTCGAGGTTTCTCTGAAGTAGGGCACTTACTTGCTCAGCAAAGTGAGTGAAGGGGACAGAGGACTGCTTCTTTCCGAGGTCACCTGGCATAACTGCACAAGTGCTGCGTCCATCCTCCACATCAGCATCGTCCCTCTGGCAAGTGTGTATGCGCGCGTGTGCATATTTCTGTGTGTATGTGTGTCCTGTTCACAGAGCCGATGCATTGTGTAACCACTGGATACAGGGCAGCATGCTAGGATTTGCATGGACTGTTGATTCAGACTAGCAATATTTTAATCAAGCATTGCCACCAAATTTATCAAAGTCGAGAAAAAGAAAAGACAAAGAAGCATATTTAAAAAGAAGTGCTTGCTTATTCCGAAAGCACCACGAGGGAAGGCTAGCATGTGGTTCCACCTGGGGGAACCCTCATCTGAAGACTACGCCGATGCTGGAGAGTTTCTGGAGGCCTGTGCAGAAAGCAATATGTGCAGTGAGTGGCGAGTTTTAAATGAACACTTTCTTCCCCTTTTAGGAAGACTGGGCTTTTTTATTTCTTTGTTTGTGAGCCAAATATCCAATATACAGATATAGCCTACTGTTCAAGATTTCAGATCTGCCTTCTTATGACCTTGACAAGCACAAACCTATTACTAATCTTAAAAAAAAAAAAATCCAATGTCATTTCCACTTGTTTTAAAAAGTATGCCGTTTTTAAAAGGTGTTTATTTATTGGTTTTATCCTCAAGAAAATACATTGAAGGAAACAGTTGGAGCACTAACATTGCGTATGGTATGTTATATTCTGGCAACTTAGTCAGGTCATTGTCTTAGGCCATGGTAATGGTGTTGTAAAAGCGAAGTTCTATGTATCGCTTCAGTGTGAATGCTTTTAGATAAATGTTTGAAGACAAAAGAATGTTGAAAAGCCTTGTAGAAGTCACTGGTGGCACTCCAGCGAAATGCCACGTGTCTGTATCCTACAGCGATCAGGAAGGGATTCAAATGACACAGTCACAGCTGGAGTGTTCAGTAGTGTAGATACACTGTTAGACTTCTAGTTCCCTGCTTGTGTTCACGCCAAGAAAATGGGATATATTTGGGGTGGGGGGTAAGAGGAACAGATGAACATTTGCTCTGGATTCACTAACTGCCCCAGTGAGCACTAATTGGCAGTTGTAACCCTTAGGATTGCTTTCATGTGTATAAGGGATCTTGCCTTTTTTTTTTTTTTAAAGCGAATGTGAGTCTTTGATGTGTGTGCCACCTTCAAGAAAAAAAAAGCCATTTAATGAGTTAAACCCACAGCTTTGAGAATTAACCTATGTGTACATATCTATTCGCTGGCATATATTGTAAGTTTAAAAAAAAAAATCACTCAGGGCCTCTCGGTATATAAAAATAAAGGAATGGAAAGGATGCCATGAAAGGGGTATATTTGAATTTAGTTGGTCGTTTTCCTCAGACCATAAATAATTTAATGTAATCGATTCTTATATTCTGTTTTGTCAGGAGTAGGAAGTATTACATCATTTAAAGACAGGCATGCAAGAAAAAGATCAATAAAGATGTTATGAATATTCACAGAAAAGAGGCAATGTATACACTGCAACTCATTACAAGTGTATTATTCAAACCTGTTTAACTTTTGTTCTTGTACTCGAACCACATGTTCAGACATAGCGGTTGTGATTCCATTTCTACATGTGCCATGGTGCACACTATCCTACCTAAGTCACTTCCAAAACTACAAAGGTGTTTGCATGACTTAAAAAAAACAAAGTAAGACAAGGCTGTTATAAGTGGAGGATATCTAGAAATCTGGTGGGGACCTATTTAATGGTGCACAATATGCATGCTTGTCGACCAGATCCCAACTGATTTTTAGCTCTAGTTGGCTTTGGGTTCTGGGGGTTTGGATCTTAATGCTCAGCTGATAACTGCCATGCATTGTACTGCACACATTTGTAATAGAACTGAATGACTACAAGATTTTATTGCGCTAACTTCATTTTATAGGAGAAAAAAAAAACACTGAAAAAAAAAACTGGTCTTGAACCCAGGATGTGCGAATTCTTGAATAAATTGTGTTAATGTATTGCCCTAATGACTGAAAATTACATGCTCTGAAACTACTGTAGTTTATCAAAAGCCATAGTGAAAAGGTGCTAGATGTTCTGCTTTAGGTATGATAACTCACTTGCGTGAATGCAATAGTTTGTCATGGATCCCATGTATTCTTAAAGCATGTTATACTAATACCCCTAAACATTGTCAGTGAAAATCAATATAGTTTAAGGAATAAAAAAAAAAGTCATACTTATTTCAGTGTAGTACTGTACCTGCCTATTGGGCTCTTGCTCTTAGTGTATCAATATCTTAAACTGTTATTGTTCACATCTAGATACCTTAATTCACTTGAATGTTAGCACTATCATTTTGGGAGTAAGTATTTAATTGACAGTATCCAGCTACCTTATAAAATAAAATGAAAAGAGAACATCCCATTAAGGCCTAAGTAATCACACTTTTTTAAAGACACCTGAGAATAGAGTCTTGTAGTCTTTCTGTTAAAAATAATTATTGAATAATCTCACAGCTTGTGTGGTGCAAAAAATGTTCCAATAAGCAGCTAAAATTTATTTAGGATTTGTGATTGATTGCTCCGTAGATACCATTTGTTTACCAATGACTTTTGCTGTGGTGGGATAGTGGTTTACTGCTCTTACTCCCCTGGCCTCTAGGGGTCCTTGCCTGAACACCAGACTACCCACCCTCCAACAGAGCCAGGGGCATGTGTTCTGTGTTAGGCAGATATTTTGCTTTGGTACTTGCACATTTACAGTTACCTCATTTTTTCCATGTTTGTATTTGGGGGGGAAAAAAGAAAACTAATATATATTATATATAGGAAATGGTTCTTATTGTTATAATTTTTCATTCCATTGGAATCATATTGTTTGTAGCATTTAACATAACTAGTTATAGTGTATTATATATACATCTGTATACCGTTTGAAATTTTTAAGATTTGTACTTTTTTTAAATGAAAGTTGCTAGTTCTGCTTTACCAAGTAGTGCAATCATATTTTTTTTTAATTGTTGTGGCTGATTTGAGAGGGTTGTTCACTAATAAATGTATGATGTATACCAATATCACACTTGTCAGTGTCCCATGGCTTAAGGTATTCCAAGGTTACATCATGAGCACAATCAAGTTTTTTGACTCGCCACCAATTCACTTCAAATTCCTTTAAAAGCAGTTGAAGTCAGTCATTCTCAAAATCATCACCTCCACTAATCTGTCTTTATCAAGATTAGATCTTTCCACCATTGGCTATCAAATCAGGCAACATTTATTCATAAATAAATTGAGAGAAGAGGTGCTTAACTGCTGAGCCTCATCACATGCTTGAGTGCAAGGGTTGTACATTCTCAACGAAGCCACATTTTTAAAATGTTTTAATTTATAGTTGGAAAATTACATCTTTACATGACGAGCCCATTCAGATGTTAGACAGGCAAAATAGGCATCTATGAATAACCACAGGCAGACTTGTACTATACTAGATAAAGCCACATGTAAAAGCTGTGGCTTCCTTTCAATATTGTATTTTTAAACCTGGTCATGAGCTGCCTTTTACATAGCAACCAACCCACAATTTGGTCATTTTATGACACATAAAAGTCAACTTGTTTGCATTAAAAAAAGTTAAGTACTGTGAATTTCAGGTTTGTTCTTAAATATCTAACCTATATACAGGGAATGGCTAATTTGAAACAGGGTTCCCACATTTCCTTTATGTCCAAATCCACCAACCTGCTCCCTGAAGTATTACATGTGCTCTCCACAACAACATGGATTGATCAAGGCAGTGCCAAACCCAATGTACATGATTCTCAGTCACTGTGGAGAAAGCACATGTGTAAACTTAAGGCAAAAGGGTGCTGAATTGGGACAAAAGGATCAAACATCAATATTTAGTTTGTCTTAACTTTAAGGATACCACAAAAAATAGCCAAGGCCAACATACATATTCATCCATGCTGCATCCTACATGTATCAGTTGTGAGTACCATACAGCCAGCCTCCCTCAGTTGCCCAGATAGGAATTAATTTGGAATACGATTCTGGTTTTGCACATGAGCTAAGCTACTGTTTCAATACATTTCAGCACATGGTTAAATCCTTTGGTGCAACAGTTACGGGAAAGGAAGGACAAATGGCTTTGATAAAAAATAAACAGGTAGCTAGGTACAGATAGGCTAATGGGAAAAACTCCTTCACAGATATAAAGATGAGTTCAAGGAAGGACTTCAAGAAGTAATATTTATTTGATAAAATTCAAGACTTTCCAGGTTATTGGGAACCCTGTAAACACAACCAAATAAGGACTGGATGCAGGGCGGTTTAAATTTTTCCAGGTTAGGATTTTATCTCAATGATCCCTTGTGCATAATGGCCATTTAACAAAAGAAGAAAATGAAAAAAGGGGGTGGGTGGGGGAGAGAAATACGTTTTCCATGTAGAGGAGGTACGCTGTTAATCGTCCGTAAGGTCTTGAACAAAAAGGACCTCGGAGCGGCTAAGTCCCGCCTCTTTCAGTGTAGGTGGGTTGGGCTGCTCCTCCGTTGGGAGGCAGGGCAACACTCGGCGGGGGAAGTTTGTAACTATCTCAAACTTCTCTGGGGTTTCTTTCAAAGAGAAGAGGAAGTCATATATTACCTGAGAAAGAAAACAAAAACAATATGAGTGAGTGACCATGGTGATGAGTTATTCCAATGACATAAGAAGTGTAACACTTGATATGACGATAAGTGGTTCTCATCATTTTTAGTCATAATTTATCATTAAGTATGCATTGTCTTGATTACTTGATTAGTCCTCACCGTGAGAGACTGCCCAAAGAGGAATCGTCTCTCTACTCGTGTATCATTAGGCAACTTAAACACTATTTTGACACTTTCTGGATCATCTGCAGGCGGCTCCGGAGGAAGACACTCCGACTTCCTCTCCTTCTCCTCCTCCAGCGTCTAAAGCCATACAACACAAATCATCACAACACATCAAATTAAGGAGATGATGTTCACATCAGTCACAATCATAAATTGATTAGTTAAAATCTTTGTGTGTGTAGATTAGTAAATAGAACACAAAAGGAAAATGTTTCACCCTTCGTCTCCTCTCCTCAGCAAGAGCACTCTGAAGGACCTTCTCCTCTTCTTGCCTCTTCTGCTCCTGTTCCTCCCTTTTCTTTCGGTCCTTCTCCTGGTCGGCACGGAGGGAGGCCTGATAGGCCTCATCCTGCTGCTGCCTCAGCACCTGCGTCTGGCTCCGCTCCTCCCTGAAAGAAATGTGGGAATCTATGCGTGTACACCAACAACATATGCTGGAACAGGAATTATCTGTGGTATGAAACCAAAGACGATTCAATGTTGTTTTGCTTGTCTTGTTGTTGCTTAACCCTCATAGCGCCTGTTAGTGATGCGCGGGTCAGGGTTTTTTATGACCCGCATCCGCCCGACCCGTTGTGAGAGCCAACCTGCCCCACCCGACCCGCAAAAATATGCGTTGATCAACAACCCGAACCCGACCCGCAAACCACCAAGTTTATGCATTATAGTAGCACAATTGTCAGGTGCCATTATGTTCAGATGCCGTGACATTAAGTCAAAATTGCTTCAATACTGGACTGACTGGATACTGGAAAGGACAATAATACAACGCGAGAGGATAATGGACTTTTTGTTTGATGGAAACAAACAAACAGATGGAAACAGTGGCCCTGCTCACTGGTTTTTGTTATAAGAACATTTGTATAAAAGTTAAGAAGTTGGAGTTGGAGAGAAGGTGGAAGTGTACCAGTAATTCACACCCTATTATTGCACGCAATGTTTCTGTAAGTTATTAATAACTTACTCTAAACACTGCTTTGTCACTTTTTGACCCGACCCGCCTGAACCTGCAATATGTTCTAGTAAGCTGACCCGAACCCGCCCGAACTGTGGGTCAACCCGCGGTACCCGTTGTGGGTGGACCAGTGCATCACTAGCGCCTGTTCTATATTTCACTATAGCGCCCAAGAGTGCCCGTCATTTTCCACTCATTTAAAATGCATACATTTTTGTCGTTTTTCTAGGTTAAATTTTCTGCCCATAGTCCTAAAAATGGCGGGGATGTTTAGCTTTTACAACCTCATGGAAGCTGTCAGATTATGCTGTAAAACAGATCCGATCACACACCCCAATGCGATTGAAATCGCTTGTTTGATAAAACAAGCCAAAAATTAACTTGAGCATATAGTGGGACCTACCTAGTCATCACTGCTGGAGAGGGACATGCATTGAATTGGCGTTAGTGCATTGAAGTGCGCGTTGGAAGGTCTAACTTGTTTACGCAGAGTTTTCCCTGTATAAGTTTGACGACTGTTGTTGTCTGATCTTAGTAGACGTCTGTATGGGTCTGTGTGAAGTACGGGGTGTTTTCTTTTGTATTTTGAAAGCCCAGCATTAGATAAGATCAGATATTTTAACTGTCATATGGCAAAGTTGACACTGAAGGAGGGAGGAGACAGAAATGTTGTGTTTATGGCATGGTTTTGTGTCTACATGCCAGAGTTATAGTATTGCACTGTTGCATTGTAAATTGCCTCCGTGCTATTAAAGTTGAGCAAATGAACAACAACCTGTTTTAATATCACAACATACTAATTTTCTAATATTTATTAGATTGTTTAAATGTGGGTGGTAAAAGGAAATGAGAATGAAATGAGCTCTGGATGAACTGAAGCATTACAATCTTCAAATGTGTGACATTGACATAAGAATCAGATATTTTTTTCTTATCTGATCTTTCACTTTGGTAGAACCATTTTCCATTCATTAGCACACACATGTCCATATGAGCTCATGAACAATAAATATTAATGATACCAATTAGAGCCCGACTGATACTGGATTTCTGGGGCCGATGCCGATATTAGCGAGTAAAAAATGAAATATCGGCCAATATTATTATATATTGTAACAAAGATATCTAATGGAGGCAATATATTTTATATATAAACGCTTTTTTCTTGCTTATCAAAACAATATTTCTCTGTTAATGTATAACGTTAACGGTCACAAACAGTAACTCATGGTTTGCTGCCGCCGAGCCAAGAGATCAACGTTCACTGCTATAAACGTTCAGGGGAAACTTTCAATGTATCCGGTGGAAAAAAAGACATTTTAACTTTTGTAAATGCAACGACTGGAATTGTTGGGTTGGAGGGTATAACATTACCAAACTGAGTCCTGAACAAAACAGTTTGGTGTGAATACATGTAACGTTACTGTTAGTTACACTCCTATTAATGTTATAACGTAGCGTTATAGGTAGATGCTCACACATTAGCTTCCACTCAGCTGACAAGGTATGAAAGTAGCTATGTGGTTAGCTAGCTAGCTAATGTAGCAAACTAGTATGATAGCTCGTTGTCACGGAGAGTAAAAGATGGGGAAGTTGTTCATTTACTTTCCAGCATTGCGTCTCACCAAATAGGTAACAACGTAGCGTGAAATCAACGCTCAACAGACTCAATCCACCACCGCACCATTGTCTGCTGAGCTGCAGAAAGCTCTGATGCTTAACGTTACCTTTCAATCTGCTACGTTACTGACTGTACTGACAAACTATAGCTGGCTAACATAGCAAACACATGTGATAAGAATGAGTGACATAGCGGTTGACAGGGTTAACCTTATATTAGAGAGTTATATTGAAAAGGGGAAATTATGGCGTCATTGTTTATTAACTTTCCAGTATGTATTTCACAAACTAGTTGAAGACACGGCTTGATGTGCTGTGGACAGTGCTGAGAGTATTGTAAACAATGGAGTCAGAGCGCACTCTGCTGGACAAACTACGTAATGGCACCATTTCTAAATCATCCCAATCATCTTTTTCTGCATTATGTGTTCTGTAAAAACTGTTTTCCTATCAGTGCATATCGGAAAATGTATACGCCGATACCGATATATCT
>CABFOP010081938.1:0-12247 GCA_900683385.1 Anoplogaster cornuta
TAGAGTTCAATCTATTGAAATAATGGATAGAGTAGAATACCTGTTTAATAGAGAGCAGTGGTGGAATGTAACTAAGTACATTTACACAAGTACTGTAATTTAGTACAATTTAGAGGTACTGAAGTTTACTGTTCAGTGCACTGATGTCAGACTCATTTTGGATAATAACGTTTATTGTTAAACTATAAAATATCCTGCCCCCATTACATATCTTTGCTTGATAACCACATTTGAGGGATCATTGCAAAGAAAAGTCTTTATATATATATATATAGGCCAATATATCGATATCAATTTTTTTTTACTCCCTAATATCGGTATCGGCCCCAAAAATCCAGTATTGGTCAGGCTCTACTACACAACTTCATTTTACTAAACCGGACATCATCTTGTCATATCAGCTCTGTATGAAGGTAAACCCCCAGAACCACGCAAGTCTACTGACTCATGCATACAGCTGGACTGGGACTCAAACATAGCACACACCTGGGCAAGACAGAAAGCTGCAATACACTTGGACTAATAATAGGGTAAAGTCTTTCTTTGTTAAATGAACAAAGTGGCATGTCAAAGTTGTCCAGTTCTTGCATTCACATGCTTCTCATAACTAATATTACATATTACACATTTCAGGAACCAAAAAACGAGGGGGGGAAAAACCCATTAACTTGGCAGAGCAGAATGTGTGCTGCTCCTTTTGGTCCTGGACAAGCCTGTCAGTTAAATCCAGCACTAGGCTGTCATCACACACACACTCTATAAATCACCACGGAGTAGGTGCGACAACAACTACAGCATTGGCCGGACCAGGAAAATGTGTTATTCCAGAGTTTCACCCGCCTCTCTCTCTGGCACAGGACTGTGAGCTGTGGCCTAGACTCATGGGTGGGTTTGCGGTTGTTGACACATCGTATAATTGTGTGCCTGTGTAAGCGTTGGGATTCACTCCTCCCCTTCCACAAAAGCGGGTCTTGTACAGCTTTAGCTAAGGGTTAGCCCAGCACAGCAGGAAGCCTCATCACTCCTACTGTAGGTAGTGCTGTGTATCAAGCTGTGCAACCTTAAATCTTCCCATTGTGAAAACCATCAGAGGAACTTGAGTTGTTATGAGTGTACAATGACAAGTGACATCACCTGATCAAACAGGTAGTCAAACTAGTCAGTAGTAGTCAAACTAAACATGTTAAAAGGATGTAATCAGACACAATGGTCACTTCCCATTAGGAATAAATGAGACATACATGTCCATACCCTTACCATCGCTGGTTGCTACCAACATAAATATTACTGCATGAATTAATAATTGGACTATACATGTTATTGGCCTAAATCTGTTAGGTAGCAAGTTTTTTGCTTGTGAAAAAAGGCCAAATTAAATATCTCAGGTTAGCCTAACTGCACACATAGCCTACTGTACTGACAACTGAATCACATAATTTAGTAAAACACTTGTTAGTACAAACAAGAGTGACTTAATATATTCCAAAGCGTCAATATTGCTGGAATATGACAAGTGAAATCTGTCTGATTTAAATGTTAGTCATCATTACATACTACTCCACATAAACCATTCTTGAGAAGGGCTCTTTTTTTTTTTTTAGTTCTACTACAGAGGAGTAATCGTCATAAGGGTAAAGGGATCATGTAAGAGGAGCCCATTCAATGCACAGACTAAATGAAAACCTAACCAACCACTCTGAGTGGAGTAGCTGCTTTAAATAGCTGAAATCCCCCTTCTTCTAGAGGAGCCTCCTCAAAAGCCCTTAAAAAATTACCCCATGATCCCACTAAGACCGCTGCTCCAACAATGTTATTTTCAACAGCATGTTGAGATTTTTCTCCTTACTTTAGCCTAGCTAGTCTACAAGAATAGAGAGGACAACCATCGTCTTTGCAAGTCGTTATCCTCGGCCATGAGGTCAATGGTGCCCTGGCCAGCAGGGCAGTCGGTCTATATTTAGGCTGCTGCCTGGCAGCCGAAACAGTGTGAAAGGCAGACACATGTTGTAAGACAGCCAGTAGAGGTACAGTGAGGGCAAAGGTGGTCAATTTTTGTCCAGACAATGTGGAGCCTGTTCAAGCAGTGGTAGGCTACCTGTTAAATTCCCCAAAGTCAGCTGTTGGGATGGGCTACATGGTTTATTTGTGAGATCAGGGACTTTCACATCATAGGCTGACTTACATTCTGGACATAAAGATACAAATGTCTAGTTTATAAAGTTTATATAATAGAGAGGCTACCCTTTGCAGTGGCAAAGTGAAAATTCCAGTGCCTTGGTGTTGGCCCTTCAAATCGCCTGCCTACAGTAAGCATCAAATTAGGTATAAATGTCAAAAGTTGCATCCAGTGAGTTTGGGCCTTCAGCCAAGTCCCACGTTGCTCTTTGTGCAGCAACCAAACGCAACGAGTGGAACTCAAACTGTGTGTGTGTGGAGCTGCACACCTCTCCTGTTTGTAAACAATGTGAGATAACACTAACATACCCACAGAGCAATTCACACAGTCTGCTGTCAACACAACTTCTCAAGTAGGCCTCCAGAGCAGTTAACATGATTACAGCAAAAAGCATGTTCATCCAATGATACTTAGGCAAGATAGACCTATATACAATACAAATATTTTTTTCCATTACTACTTCCATTACTTCTATTAAATGACCAGTGTCCACTCCACCGACTGGAGGGTTTCATTTATTCTAAGGCATCATTCCAAGCCCTAGAGGACTGGACCTGTGTGACTTCCAGTGCAGAAATGCACTGCTTCCACACCTGCTTTCTTAGCTTCTTCTTGTCTCCCTGATTAGGAGAAGCCCATGTATCAAGTCACACCACTCCATGACCATAAATGACCTCCCTTGGTTCCTGGTGGAGTTCATGGGGAGCTTCTCCCACCACCAATAAAATGACTTCCTAGGGGCAAATTACTTTTTGTACATTGCACAAAAGCCACAGGACAAAAACAGAATCCTACCCACTGTAAAAAGTAAATAAAAGTTTATGTTTCTGATTACAGGTTAGCCACCCTTGACATGTAACAAGGCCTTCTAACATCAATTGACAAATCAAACGACAAGATGAATGGAAAAGATGGAAGGGACACGCAAAAACTGGCATGTGCTGTGTTGGCATTTAAGTGTGTCTGTATTATTTTTATTGCCAAACATTCATATTGCGTGGTTTAACTGACATGCCCTACATGTAATGAAATTCTCCCATGATACCCTCATATGTTCACGTCACATAAAACCCATAGAAGTTACTGAAGATGGATACCTTGATCCCCTCAGACGACAAGTCATTGTTCTGGTTGAAAGACATGGGTTCTCACATTACTAATGGTCTGTCAAGTGTAGCTTGAGATGTGATACTGATACACATCCCATGGGTCTGGGTGACCCGGAAATCCACTCACAGCAGCCAAAGCTATGGGTATGAATGGACAAGAGCCATGGACTTGGAGGTGAGGTTTGACTTTCAATGCCAATCACACTACCTAGTGAACTGGAGTAGGAAATAAAGAGCCATGACAGAGGTAAGTGCAAAATAATCTGGTCAAATGCACATACAGCTGTTTCCATCTTTAAAAGGCCCATATATTGATCATGCACAAGTCTGTCCATGTGTAAATTGTTCACTATTCCACTCTGGGTTGTGAGATGACCTTTCAATTTAAGAGTATAGTCTGAGTATTAAGTATGTCAGAATCAAATAAAAAGTCTCAGAAGAAATCAAATCATGCTAGCATTAAAAAAATAAGAAAACGCCACATTAGCTGCCACATGCCACACACAAGAAAACACAACAAAAACACGTTACACGGAGGTTTATGAAGCCCTAACCTGCGGCCAAGCAGTTTTGCAATTTCCTGGACATTTCAACATCAACAATCTAAGCTAAAATGTGATGGCAATATATAACCTAGCAACCTAAGCAGTGATAACAGCCCTGATGAAGAGGCAATACAAAAGCCACGTCTAAAAAAGGAGCATGCAATGACAAGCGACTGTACATACTACATGCCCTTCCACAAATGCAGTTTTCATTTCCCTGCTTATTTGTTCCGTCCTCCAGAACTTTTGGCTACCCCTGAAATCTGATCACCGCCCAACTGAAAACTTCTTGTTTTTCGTCATGACTGACACACTGCATCACCTGTCAAATCACATATTAACACACTACATATTAACTGGAAAGTCAAAACACTTGGCAGCTTATCGTGCACAATTACCGAATGACAACAGAATCCTTCCGAGGCTAACGTTAACGTTAGTGAAGAAGACCTCACGTTAAACGTCTTGGCAGCGGAGCGCACTTCATGTTAAACACACAGCAAACTAACTGATTTGGAATTCAAGGCGAGGCCTATCGGATACCCTGGTTACTTACAAATAGATATTTAACTAACGTTAGTTGTTTCTACTCAGACATACCACACAGGCAACCAGTGTCATTAGCTAGCAAGCGCGAACTAAAGGCTAGTCGAGAAAGTAGATAGCCAGCTAACGTTAGCTAACGTTAGTTAACTAGCGTCATTCGACTTTTTCCTTACCTTTTTCCTGGTTAAAGGATATTATTTCCTCCTCTTTCGGATTGGAAACCTGGGTTATTATGGACATGTGGTCCATTTAGACGGATAGTTATTACTTTTGTTTCCCCGACTGTTTCTTCCTTGCTTGGTGGTGTGCTAACGTTAGCTAGCGTCTACGATGAGGATGACCAGCTAGTCCACAAAGCCAGGCTAACGTCCGAGGCGAATGGTGATAGCCAGCCTGTTAGCACGGTGGAGAAGGGAAGCCAGTTAGGGGCTGTCATTTAGCGCTTTGCGTAAAATGCCACTGCTTGTCAATATCTGCAAATAATAAATTTTCTTGGCAACGTCCAAAGGAAAAGATGTGATAAAAACACACCCAACCTTTAACCGCTACCTAGCTCAAGTTAGCTAGCCAGCAGCTCGGTTAGCAAGTCAGCTATATAAAGATCCAGTCCACCAAATTGTGACGCCGCGTCTTCAACAACGGTGAAAAGATTCAGAAGCCCGTCGTGTCCAAAACCGCAGAACAAACGAAGAACGCAGAACAAACGCCAGTTATGCACTGTTAGAGTGGACACTTGGAGGCGAAACGTTGATGGCTACGGGTCCTGCATGCTCTGGGCAACATGGAGGCTGCATGTATTTGGAGATGCATCTGAAGCGGGTCTCTCCGAGTGGGAGGGGGCGGTTCTCGGACGGAGTCTCCCAGTAGAAACTCAGCTGGTTGGACACAGCCCTCGCGAGCTTTATCATTTCTATAGGTGCATGCCACGACGTTCCAGAGTTCATTAAAGAAATTAAGGAATACATTTAAATATAATAACTGTTTTCTATTCATTCTGCAACCTGGCGTTTTTAAGTTCCCAAAGCCCACAACAAACCCACTGAATATAAGCAGAAAAATAGTTTAATAAAAGACCTCTTTGTGTTTTTTTTTTCCTCCGGGGTGATTTTTTAATTTATTTTTTATTTAAAGCTCGCTCGCGCCACCTAGTGTTTGAACAAGAGAACAGCTCTGGATGATGTACGACTGTAATCGATCCCAGTGACGGGTCCGGGTCACCGTGTTGGAATAGTCTCTGACATTCCTACAGATGCAGTGTTAGTTGCTGCGGTTGTGGTGTGTGTGCCCTAACGAAAAACACGATGATGTTCATATTATAGTCTGCCTCGTTTGTTTTATCTCCTATGTCATCGCTATAACATTCATATATTATTTCTGTATTGCGTGTGGAATATTATGCCAAATGATCTTTGTTTGTACTTTTATTCTAATGTCTTAGCTAATTGAAGACGCAGTATTATCACAAACAGGTTTGGCTTCAATACAGGTACAGTAGGCCTAATCACTCACTTTATGAATACTAATGGGGACGTGATGATCTGAAGACGTGCTTCTACGGAAAAAAAAACTAGGCTATAATATTCTTATGGTATTCTGTAGTGACTTAAAGTGTATCTGTGGTACTTAATAGCCTAGTGAGTTTACATTGACCATATTATGTTTATTTTATTTTTTAATTTCCCACGATAGTACTGTAGTATTCCAATTAGCCTATATTTCTTTCTATGTTTTAAATGATTTATAGTTTTTCTGTATAGTATCCTTGTGAAATTTGTAGGATTACTATATAGCTCTTTTTCGCACGGGGTAGGCTACTGCATGTGTTTTTTGTGTGTGGTACATGTACACTGCGGATGGTAAATGCTATTGATTGATGCAACATATTGATTTCACCTCATCTTGACCCGTCCCGGGGCGGTTTGTCGCTTGATGGACGCGGACCGGACCACCCCTCACTGCGGCGGAGTAGTGGGAGATAAATATATCTCCCCCCTCCTTCCGTGGAGTCCGCAACATCCCTACTGGTCGATTCAGAGGCAAGCCCCTATAGCAAGACGGATGTATTAGAAAACCTGCTGAAACCACCACCCCTGTTTTATTTTTTTATTTTTTTGTATTTTCATTTGAAGGAGTGGGGCTGGAAACCCCTGCTTCCCTCATCCCGGCGGTGACGGTGTGAAGCGCATACAAGGTTAGTAAAACAAGTCATATTTCTCCTTTATTTATGCAATTCCAGAGGCTTAACTAAGAGTAACCACGAAACATCACTGCAGAAACCGGGTGTGTTTTTCAGCGAGGCCCTAGACATGCATGGAACAATGAAACAACACCATTTAATTTGTATGCAAGTCGCTTTGCTGGGGTCCTCCTTGGGGGGGTATGGCCGAACAGAGGACTTGGTGGCCCCAAACCCAACTTAACTTCACAAACTCACACCAGCAGCCCCAACACACCCAGTTGCACCAGTTTGAAGTGCGTTGCTGTCCAGTGGAAGTGTTTTCTTGCTCCGATGCACCATTCTTGGGCATTCCAGTCGGGGCTAATTATTGTGTGAAGTGAGTCCCCAGCAGCGCCTCTCAGGATCACATAGCACTGCAGCTGCCCTGTCGTACAGCCGAGCAACTGCAGGGCTATAATAGGAAGGAGAGGTATTGGGTTGCGCAGCTGACGGTGCTGATTCCGAGGAGCGAGGGCGCCGCAGCCCTATTTAAGTCACTGAAGGCTTATTAGTCAAATGTAACCTCATTAAAACACCTAAGGCCTAGAGTATGACATCACACCTGCATTGGTTTGGTTTGGTTTGGGACAGGGGCGTTACATTTACACATGATAATTAAAAAATGGATCTGTTTTTGTTTTTGTTTTTGTTTTTGGGGGTCGGGGTGGTTCTTTTTCCAATGTACTATCTTTAAAACTGGTGTAGTGCATCATTTTGAATAGTGAGCCAGGTTATTACATCCCACACAAGCGATATGAATACACCTGCAAATGTATATGAGCTACAAACATTTAGTAGAATCTTATATTGTAATTGAGCCTGGCTCCATTTTATAGTTGAACCCAGATACTATTTTAAACCAAGGCTGTCAAAGTACATGCTTTCTCACTGGATGTCTCAGACCTCCAACTGAAACAACTCAGCATTTTCAAGAGAGAATAACCAAACATCTCTAAACATACTCAACGTGGCTTCACGAAACCTTATGGAAAACCTTTGATCATCTTATTCCTCTTTTCACGTTTTCTTAACTGACAGGTACCATTTCAGATCTGTGTCTATTTTGCTTTTATGCTCTGTATTATTTGTATTCAGTCAGATCTAACATTGTGCGACCGGTTGCTTTTCAACCAGGGCTCCCGTGTACAGAGATTCATCATGGGGATCAAGGCAGCCCTCCCTAAATATGAGCTGTACCTCTACAAAGCTGTACTCTCCGTGGCCTTGATATGGGCAGGCATGTGGATATTTGAAGCCTCAAGTGGTGAGTGGATGACATGCGAAAAGATGCCCAAGGATAATACACACACACCCACAGTAGCAACATGTATCAATATCAACATCTTATGGCAACAACAAAATCCCTATGTACAACCTCAGTCTGTCATTTAACCTGCAACTGGTGTATGTGATTTAGACAATGTTCATCAACCAGATTAAAAGGGAAACCCCTCATGGGATTCTTCCATATTCCTGTCATAACAAAGGCTAATTAAGGTTGGTAGCTTAGTAGCTAATGGTTTTCCTGATGAAGATATTTCTGTGGATAGGGGCAGAATATGTTTCCAGCATGCACATCAGTATACACTTAACCAACCAATCATATGCCTTTCATTACACTGAGCTTCTGAGATTTTGCCAATATTTTGCAAATGTTCTGACAGTAAAATGCCGCAGCATTTTAAATGCTTTTCACACATTGATTTGAATGAACTGAATGATGGATTACATAACCTGGTGGATGCCACTGTCTGTCACAGCCAGTGCTGCCACATTGGCCAGGGCAGGGTTATATTGTCTCATTATTCTGCACACAATCTACTATAGATTTCTTCTGTCTCCTGAAATGGTCATTTGTGGCTGCTCTGTGGGCATTTACTATACTCAAGTCAGCATGCTGCAGCAATATTGTGTACTGGCAATAGAAGTGTGGCCACTTTCCCAGAAATAAGAGGCTTTCCCTGACTGACCCTCACATTTTGATATCCCCTTTCATGAGCATTAGTGCAGTCAGGCAAACCTGAGGGAGCCATTGTGACATTAAGAACCTGACTAAATTGCATTTTGTTGTTGTATATGTAATTTCAATTTCACTGTCACATAATCTCCTAAAAATAGATTATGATTTTGGTAGAGATGGTGAAAAGCTTTCTGATAAGTATATTAGATAATATTTGGCTTTGTCTGATGTACTGATCCTCACACCTCAAATGCACTATTAAACTAGACCTGTCTGATTCTCGCACCAGATTAGAGAGATGACAAAATTGGGTCATATTGCATTTTACTGATTACACTCAAGTTCCCACACACAATTCATGCAATTTTGTTTGTTGATTATTCTGTAAAATGTCTCTCTTCTCCCTTCAGAGAATGCAAACCGGAAGGTCTTCAAAGAGAGCGTGAAACCGGGATGGCATTATTTTGGCAGGAAAATGGCAAGTTGCTAATTTATCGTGTTTCTCTTTATATTCTACAACAAGTTGCTCATTTATCATATTTATCTTTATATTCATATATATATCTTTATACATTTGCTATGTGTGCAATAGGTGCTTGATTCATTTCAACACAGAGCAATACAGATGTGATGTGCTTGTTGTTTTCAGTAATGTGATGTATCTTCCTATGCCACAGGATGTTGCGGACTTCGAATGGATGATGTGGTTCTCTACATTCCGCAATCATATCCTTTTTGCTCTCTGCGGTCATGTGATCTTTGCCAAGATTTTCTCCCTGCTATCTCCCAAGGTGTGTGTGTGTGTGTGTGTGTGTGTGTGTGTGTGTGTGTGTGTGTGTGTGTGTGTGTGTGTGTGTGTGTGTGTGTGTGTGTGTGTGTGCACGCGTGCGCGTGTGCGTATGGATGCTTTTCTCCAATCAAGGCTGTACATAAGGTTTTGTTTGATGCGTAGTGTGATGAATAAATGGTAAAGTAATGCAACTGATGCAGAAGCACCATTGTGGTTGTACTAATACACTATATGGCCAAAGGTCAGTGGACACCCCTACTAATTATTGAGTTCAGGTGTTTCAGCCATACCCCTTTCTAACAGGCGCATGAAATCCAGCACATAGCCATGAAATCTCTATAGACAAATATTTAGACTTTAGAATGGGTCGTAAAGAGCTGTAAGTCAACTGTAAGTGCTATTATTGTGAAGTGGAAGCTCCTATAGGAGCAACAACAGCTCAGCCACAAAGTGGTAGACCACTCAATCTCACAGAGTGGGGCCAACAGGTGCTGAAACGTAGCACGTAAAAACTGCCAATTATCTGTTGCAGCATCACTACAGAGTTCAAACTGCCTCTGGAAGCAACATCAGCACAAGAACTGTGTCGGGAGCTTCATGAAATGGGTTTCCATGGCTGAGCAGCTGCACACAAGACTCACATCACCATGCACAATGCCAAGCGTCATCTGGAGTGGTGTAAAGCACATCACAACTGGGCCCCTAGACCTACCACATGTTTTGTTTTGTTTTGTTTTGAGTTGAATGATATTGATTTGGATGGTCTCGGTTGCTGTGTACCAATGATTGGTGAATATGTGTGACATATTTAAAACAGTTCAATATGTTTTAAACATGTTTTCTGTCTTGTTTCATGCTTGCAATGAAGATTGGTATAAATGGATGTGAGGTATGTTTCAGGTGTTTCGTTGAAATCATTGATACCTGGACGGTAGATTTGTTCACTTTCCCACAGTCTAATCTGCAGTCTTGTAGATACAACCACATTATAGTACTAACTCCACTTTCAAGGTGTATTGCGTGAGGATTATGGATAGTGCAACAGTGCTGTTATAACACCCCTCTTCACCCACAGCACAGACCCTTGATCTTTGGTGTGTACGGTGGTTTGGCGGTCCTGGTCACGATGGGCTGGACCTTCATGGCCCTGGTTCTGTCTCACTGCATCCTACTCTACAGTGTTGCTCTGGTCAAGAGGAAATGGATGTGCTTCCTGGCAGGCCTGGCCAGCCTGGCTTCCATCAAGCTGGAGCCCTATAACTCCTGGCAGGTGAGTGGGTCAAGGGAATATAAATCCATAGTGGTGAATCATCATTCACTCATCCCAGTTGAAGTATGAGTGATAGAATATCTGCGTTCAAGGATCCTGTGGGCGATGCTGTTAACTGTGGATCCTCCTTTAGGAAGCCTGGGTGACTGGTTCTTTTGACCTGCAAGACATCCTGTTCTATGGCGGCTGTGGCTTTACCATCATGCGCTGTATGAGCTTTGCCTTAGAGAACTGTGAGAAGAAGGATGGCAACTACACATTCGGTGACCTGTTCAAATACAACTTCTACCTCCCCTTCTTCTTCTTTGGACCTATCATGACTTTTGACCGGTATCATGCTCAGGTGAGTTTTCTAAACTTAAAGTGAATGTGAACTGAGGTGCAGACTGATTGAATGGCAGGTTGAGAAAAGGTGAGGGTATATTTAAGGCCATTTGATGACAGCTGATGCATTTATGGAACACATTGATGTGTTGTTTTTTTTAACTCAAGAAAAGTCAATAAAGTTTATTCCAAAATGCCAAAGTTCTGTTGTGCTCTCTGTCCCTATAAAGCACGGACCGAGAACCAATACTTTATCATCTCTGCAGTTGAACCTTCTTTCTCTAGTGTATATAATATGTCTGAACATGCTTGTGTGTTTCTGCCTTCTTGGTGTCCCTTGATAAAGAATTTTTATATCTCAAGGAGACTAACCTGGTTAAAAATAACTCTACTGGGGCTTTGATCTGAATATCTATCTGTTCAATGGTGCGGTGTCCATGTCATTTACAAAATCATGACGGCTTGTTGGCAAAGCTGCAAAGTGTTCACTGTATTGATCTGCTCCACAGGCGAACAACACCAAGCTGAGCCGGAAGGAGAGGGAGATGTGGAACATCACCACAAAGGCCTTGTTGCACCTGGGAGTTATTCTGGTGGTGGACGTGTTCTTCCATTACCTCTACATCTTGACCATCCCCAATGACATGAAGCTGGTCAAGCAGCTTTCTGATTGGTCCCTGGGTCAGTGAGTTATTTCGTAGCGGTTTCAACCAATGTGGGTTTTTGGGCTTGGCCACACAGTGGCAGAGCCCCTGTACGAGCGAATCTCGTTTTGAGACCAGTTTCCATTGACTCGCGCTGAGACCAATCTTGGAAGCCACGCTGAGACCAATCTTGGAAGCCACGCCCACGCCGCAAACGTGAGAAGGAAGCTGAAATCTGATATAAGTTTGGCTCTACGACTGTTAATATGCAACTTTATTAAGTTTTAATATTTTTTCAGGCGAGAATGTTACTATGTAGATTCTGAATATGTGGTCAGTTTATCAAAATAACGCCTGTTTGGAAATCTGGAATTTAATAGTATCGGACCCACAGACCTCCGTGCAGCTCAGTCAGTCAGCGGCTGCTGATGCGGCTGCAGGAGCAGAGAGCCGCTCTCCGTTCAACACAACACGGAGAGTTAAATTGGTCACAACCGATTTGATGGTGACAACGTAATTAGTCGGTCAAACAAAATAATGCCTGTTTGTGAATCTACATTTACGTTGTCAGCGCTTCCTGGTCGCGGATCTACAGTCGCGGATCTACAGTCGCGGATCCGCGATCTTTGGACATCGCATAAATTCTGACATGTATGCTGAGGCCA
>CABFOP010081956.1:0-14048 GCA_900683385.1 Anoplogaster cornuta
GCCTGTGTCTGAATGCGCAGACTTGCAAAACAGAGTTTGCAGGCAGAAAACAACATGTACAAGTTTGCAAAGCTACAGTTGCAGATACAAACATAAATGTACAAGTAACAGCATTTCAGCAGCAACGCTCTCCTGCTGTAGGGAGGGGCGGGGCTACAGGTAGATCACTCACCAGAGAAGGAATGAGGGGATTAAATATAAAACGGGGAAACTGTTGATATTAAATGTGTATTATATAAATAAAAAAATATATACAATCATTGATGATGATCTGGACAGATATGCAATGGGCATGAAGAATACATGTGCCGATTATTGACAGTACTATATGATCCATTTGCTATGGACTCATCCTGAAGTATCTGCAGTGAAGTTCACCTTCCAACTGCAGCTCTGCAGTCGGCTATGGGGGAAAAAACTCGGCAAAAAACAAAGCTTTTGTCTGTTGTGTTGAGAGCAATTCAGCAGCAACTCTACGCGCGCTGTACGCTCTGGTGGAGCCACTAAAAAGCTCCGCTCCGCGTCCGTTCCGCATCCGTTATGCGTCCAGTGGAGCCCGGGGGTAAACTTTGCATGCCAATGGCACCAAAGTCTATGCTGAAATGTTGAAACCAGAACATGGGAACTGGGAGAACCAGTCTTGAATGTGTGAATCAAAATGCCCTAGCTCAGATTATGAAGCCACTAAAGAGGGCTCATGAAACCAGCTTTTTCAAAGAGCTTCCTGTGACTTGGGACCCAATATATCATCACGTTGCGGCTTGCTAGCAATGCCAATGAATTTGTCACATCTGCACAGTCAGAGAGTTAATTGACCTAGGCAACAAGCTTTATTAAAACTTTTGCTTATCTCCCTGAAATGAACTTGAGATCAGGCAGGCCGATATGAGCAAATGACTTGGCACCCCAGTGTGCAAAGGGTCAGGACCGGTAAGCTGCACTAAGCCATTGCATTTCAAATCACTATGGTAATGTGCCAAAGCTGCAGCTAATGTGGAAGATGTGTAAGTCAGTTAATTTTTCATGCCAGTTTTGATTATCATCATTAAACATTGGCACCTTGCTCCATTAGGTTCTTTGCAAGAATACTCAGGGTCATTCGAGATTTCGGTCCATTAATAATGATCTCTCACAACAAGCTTACAACAAATTCCTATTTGACACTATACCAACTGGTATAGTGAAAGCTCTATTAATGATCTGGCAATGAAAACATCCATTATAATGAATACTGTACAATACATTTTGTATTAAGAGGTGAAATTTGTGACGTAAACCTTTATGAAAATAAGTACAACTTGGGATTTAACAATCATTTACAACCCATCTCAGTGAATAACGCCTCCATGCCAGTCTATGATAGAGAACAAGCTGCAGGACCAATGAAATACCCACACCATATCTGTATACTGTTATATATTGTTTTTTACTTCTCAAAAAGCTGGACATGGTGTTACCTTGACTGATGAATGGACAAGAAATGTAATATATTTACTTCACAAATAAAAATGCTGATGCCGGCTTCCTTTGAAGGTTGTTTAAATATTGATTGAACGATACATAAAGGCCCAATCCCATTTCTTAGTTGTAGCCTTACCTCTCTTTTTCGAGTGCCCCTCATTTTTCAACTTGCCCCTCAGAACAGAGTGACAAGGGGTAGTGGTTGATATATTTCCCTATGAAATGGGACAACCCTTCAAAACCCTGATATGTCATCAGTAGTCGTCGATGGCATTTACGTAAACATACGCGACAAGTTTGTTGCCGGACATACAATGTCGTCTTCAGCTGTGGTGATTACTCTTGCGTGGGCTATAGGCATCCTTTTGCGGTTGTCAGCAGCAAATCACGATTAGTTCACAACTTATAAGTTCCACGCTATCAATCGATCAAATATTACATTTGTGGTTTTCTTTTGTTGCTTGTGTAGCGTTCTCCATCATCTTGCCGATGATTCGCAAGGCATTCTGGGAGATTTATCATAACACTCATTTGAGTGAGATTTATCATAACACTCATTTGAGTGTGCCTCTGAAAACCCTTTGTTTGGAGGGCCATGTAGCCCTACCACTTCACCCTACTCCTCTATCCCAACAAGAATTGGGACACCCCTACCCCTACATGTGAACATGCAAAACAGAGGGGTAGGGCTAAGTAGTAGGGGCAAGGGGTGTATTGGGAATGGGCCAAAATGAACCATCTAGTAAATATACACCGAGTGTATTTTACATTATTCTATTTGCTTTGTCAAGGGTCTTTCTTCTGTATCTTGCACTCTCTCTCACTTTCTCTATGTAAATCCCAATTTGTAGACTAAAGTGGATGCTGCAAGTCTTTGTAGCTGTTGGTGTCTCAAGCATTTGATATGTGTGGCTAGGGAAGTATTGCTTATCCTCTCTTACTGAAGAATTCAAAGCACAAGCATGGTCTTTGGAGGGGGGGTAGGGGGCAAGACAAGATAGAGAAAGTGCGAGTGATAAGAAAGTGACTGCAAAGCTAATGGTACAAGGGGCGGTGATGTGCCTGTCAAAACCAATACTGCAAACCTCACCTCAACAAACTCTCCACAATTGTTTTGCAAAATTACCATAATTTTTTTTCATAATTTTTTTCCATTCAGCCACTGTATGCTTTCAACAATTTGAAGATGAACTTCAGAGAGTAGAAATTTGTTTATTTCTTGGCTGCTGTCGCCAGTGTCGAGCCAAATTTCTGACCCAGGCTTTCATTTTTGAGCAGAAATCCTTTTAAAGTTTGACGGGCTTCTACTACCGCTGTCACACCATCTTCTTTGACTCTTATACTCATCAGCCCAAGGGAACAAAGGAGACACCATGTGCTTGACGTATTGCATTCAGACCTAACACAGATGGTGTTGAGATAATTGCTAGATCCTCACCAATTCAAGTGCAGTGATTTGCACATTCAGAAATTAAATGATTTTGAAAATGAATATGCATGGGGTTAGCAGAATATTCATTTTCCATTCAGTATCTGTTGTGCTATTAATTTACAGAATAAGTGATTTGTGATGCCCAATGAGAAAAGCATTCCCAATCATCCCTAAGGTGATAACCGTGCAGTGAGAGCATGCTGGAGAATTAGGCAAAACTCCATGTCAGCTCTCCAGGGCAGGACTAATCATGTTTCTTTATTACTCCCCAAAAAGCAGTGGTGTAATACAGGTTACAATACACCATAATGCCTCTCTGCATGCATTCACTTAACATTATGAAATAATAATTTAATTTAATTACTGCAGGCTTATTTTCTGGCCCTTAGTGTTTTCCTTCATGTCAGCAGCACTTGATGTTACATGTGCCATTTCCTCAAATGCAAAACCACATAAAATTCTATGTTCATTAATATTTTGGTTAGTATGATGAAGACGATGATGATCCAAGCTCACTGACTATAGTTCTTCAATTAATGAATTGTCTGACGAGATGAATTGGCACAATGTTCATTAAAGTAAAGAAGTAAAGAAGTATTAGTAAAGAAGAAAATTCCTTGAAGTAGAAATAACCCAGCATAAATGTTTCAGTGCATTCTGGGCACTGGTTTTCCACACTCAGGCAAGGCCACCACTGACATAAGGGGTTGTCTGGGTCCCGCACTAAAATCAAGCTATAAAATATTTGAATAATGGAAGAAATGGAGCCTTCCTCTCAAATCGTCAAAGTGTGTTTCTGTCAAAAGAGAAACAGAGAGAGCCAAGCGGTGAGAGACAGATGGAGAACTTTGGTCAGTAACCACTCTGACAGGAATGACATTTCTATTCTTGTTTGGTTGACAGAAACCTATTGTTACTGGCTTTTTACAGTGGTTAATGCACATCACCCCTATCAAAAAGGATAGGCTTGGTATTTTTATCGGTCAAAACAGTCAGTCACTGTGTTAAAGCAAAAGCTAATTGTCACAAGCTGCCGGACCTGCCTGACCGATACATACACATGCCATGACACATGACTGATACAGACACAATGGCAGGCACATGACCGTATCTCATATATGATCAATGAATAATGTTAATCGCGTTATACTCACACTGGGCCAGTTCAAAGGATTTGCATTATTAAACTCAATAAGTACAGCCTTACACAGCCAAAGAAAGTTGACCATAGTTTCCTATTCTTGTGAAATTTTGACTTCTGAGGAGCCACGCTCACAGATTCATCCACTCAAGACCTTTGGGTTTGTACAACACTTATCTTGAGTGCATGAGGCTAGGAAACAAGGTGAAATGGAAAGGTGATGGAAAACCTTTTCTTTAACATATTCATTTTTAAAGAGATAGATTGCCACCGCACCTGCAGTATCACCACCAACCGGCCTGAAAGCCATTACGATAATGTTACATTTTCACATATTATTTATTTATCTGACGGCGAAAGGTGCAAGAAGCCACCGTAAGAGGAGACGCCATCCCTCCATTCTCTGTCTTCTGAAGGAAGATAGAGTGGAGGTATAAACCTGTGCAGGCTCTTTTCACCCTGCGCCCATTCTGGTTGGGGTTTCATTGTTGCCACTGTCAAAAGCTGACACTCTAGACAACAGTATCCTCCAGATATGTGCCCCTTCTGGTCTTCAGCGAGAGCTGGGGAGGGCTATTAGACATGTGGAATAAACTTGGTGTCCTTGATGGGTGACTTTAAGGGGAATGCCCCAATACTTCAATTACTTTTGAACATCTTTCATCTAGGCTTTCTTTTTTTGGTTTGAGTGAGTGAGTGAGCAGGTGCATGAATGAGCATCTGCCTCTCTGTCTAGCTAACACAGTAAAAGAAGGAATTTGCAGAAGCTTTCAGACAAAGATATGATGATTTACACTCAGAGAAATATTCATTCCACCAACAGCGAAGCATCAAACAAATCCCACAATTCTGAAAGCCGTTTATCAAATGGCACTTTCAGTCCAGCAAACACTGCACAAGTATGACTAACATCAATCCCGACGGTCTACAGTCAAACCTCTTTAAGTAATGGTAGAGCGCAGTATTTACAGAACAATGGTAATATTTTTTGCATGTCCATTAGAGAATATAATTGCATCAATACGCTCTCAATGAACTGCCTGCCGAGAAAAGGAACTATAATTATGACCACCATGACTAAACAGACTACAGTTGTGTTTAAATTGGGGAAATGTCAGCATTTTGAATATATTGTTCTTAATTCTGATGAGAGTGGGTAGAGGACAGTTTTGGGAATGGCTTCAGGGGGTCTTTGTTGAATGATTTAGTCCAAACCAGCAACATATTTATAGGTGTATTTATAGAAGTCGAGCAGAAGAAGACGTTTCAATGCACATGCTTTTGAGAACGGGGTCATTGAAAGTTATCGGTCATTCACTGGCCAAACATGACTGACCATGTGCGGCACCACATAGGTGGCTGTGTAGAGTGGCTAGTTAAGGGAGTGGAGAAGTGAGTTAACATGTCACTCAGAGGGCAGGCTGTTAGATGGGATGGCAGAAAAGAAAAGCAAGAAAAGCAAATGAACAGCAAAAACAAATGAATATACTTGAAAATTGTTGTTTTCCGGAGCTTGGCGTGACATTCATATAGGACGTTGAAAAGTTGAATATAATTTATTGTAACATGGTTCAAAAAAAGATATGTGAGGCAAAAAATATTGTTGGTAAATGTTGAAAAAAATGTAGCGTCTTGTTACAGAAGTGGCCCCATGCTGTTGAATAAAATCAGACCATTTGCTGAGCAAAGGAATGTGCATACAGTATAGATAAAGAGGTTAGTGCAATAGGGAAAACATCTCCAATCATTTATATTCTGATATATTCTACACAATTTACATACAGCCCCCCCCCGAAGCCAAATCAAATATTACACAGGACCGGCAGCCATGGTGGTTGAGGAATTAATAGAGTTCCAGTGTTGTCAGTCAGGTTGCATTTTTACTGACCATGCCGCCTGTGAGGAAAGCTGAGACTGATTAAATTTGATAGAGGGTGAAGAAAGGGAAAATGTACACAGAGGCAAGCAGGGAAATTATCTGCAGGGGAGTTGTCAGCATAGAAAATTACTGTATGTTGGTCAAAGTGATTTTGTTTAGAGTAATCTGAGAAATGCAGAAGGGTTTGGTAGCTGGGCTTTGACTTGTGCAGATATACACAGAGGGCAAGGAGGTGTGGATGCTATGAATTTTTATTTCATTGCATTTTTCAATGCGAGATGGGAACACAGGCAGTCCTGTGACCTTGCTTTCACCACATTATGTGTTTTGTCTATGTACACTGAATGCCTGATCTCCCCCTAGCCCCATTCGTCAACGAATCAGGGTTCACTGAGAGATCCAATAAATAACATCGGTCCATCACTGAGCAGATTAGGTGTCAGCTAACTTCCGCTCCGCCCCACGTGCCATGTAGACGCCTCAGGGGGCCTCTGTCCCAGGAATGATGGGTAATAAAAATGAATCATAGATGAAGGCCAGAGACAGGGTGCTACAGGAGGAGTCTTGATGCATTAAACAGGAACAGTCGATATGTCCTCTTGTGATAATAGAGCATACAGGAGCCGCCGCTAAGCTATTTAACGCTTGTCAATCTAAACCACAGAGGGTATCAGGCCTACAACTGCAGTGCTGAAAATGTTTTGTTTGGGAGGATAGGAATGCTGAACTTTTACTCTGTTTAAATTGGCATTTTTTTGCCCAAGAAAATAACAGAAAGGGTTTCTTACCTCGATTCGACAATTTGTAAAGCCTGGCATCAGAAAAACAACAACAATGGTGTAAAATCTATACAGTTCTAAGACAATGCTACTCTTCATGTTTAGTAAAGCACAGCAGTAGTAATATAAAACCAAAGGAGTCAAGAAGGAAAAAAATGCTGATTTTCTGTTTCTTGTGTGAGGTACTTCAGTAATGAATAACACAGACCTAAATGTTATGTAGCAATAAGATTTATTGCCCTGCGACTTTCCTTCCTCAGTTGTTAATTGCTTCTGATCGCACTTCCTTCGGTCATCATGCTGAGGAATGCTCTCCGCAAAGCATGAAAGTCACTTCCTTGTTCCACCTATCAGAAGTAATTATGTCCCCTACATACTGATGGATATATTAAGAACACAGGCAGAGAAAACCAACTAATCCCGTGCTTTCTCAGAAGCACACTGGATTTTCGGAGCATGTCACTGTGCACAAGTTCTCGCTGCAAAGCTGGAAGTGTATCAAATTGGCCCAGAGCGATGAAATCTGCTGCAGTATCTGTGTCACTTTTCGAAGAAGTAAGTGTATCAGTGTCCCCCCTCCCCCTAATTGAATGGGATATGTCAGTTCTGGACAGGTTTGCACAATGATTTTGCATAATGACATTAATATGGTGCATATTTACATTACCTTGTATGAAGAATAGAGGGCTGCCACAGCAGTGAGACAGGCCGTACTAATCAGTGTCAAACACAGTTGGCCGACCTGTAAACTAAGTGGTGATGTGTGAGACGTGAACTCTGGGTACCCCCTGCCACACTTGCCTACCGCAGTAACAATTATTGACAATGTCCCATTAAAAATGTATTCAGGAGATAACGGGTATTCAGGAGGGAGGCAGGAGAATGAGGTGTGTGTAAGTGATGGTGAAGGCATCAGGAGAGCCAAGGCTTCATGTCCTTTCAATCTGCTAATGTAAATACCCAGAGAACGCGTTGAGCTTTTGGGGAGAAAAAGGGAAAATTCCACCCTCGGATACTCTTACACTGTTAGGTATCATCGAACTGTGATGTTCAGCGCATACCAAGGAATTATTTTGTGAAGTGCTGTAATTTTTTTTGGTGTACTCACTTTCCCTTATCCTGTCTCGTCTACTTCTACTTCAGTTAGTGATTTCCTATATTTCCCAGAACGACAAACCCCAGAGAAGGGGGCTCTCCGTACTCTAGAAGTGTAGCTATGATTGTTAACATCAGTGCAAAACGGCAAGTCTAGAAAGAAGCCCTTGTCATTTGCTGCCAATGTTTGAGATAGCTGAAACATTTTCTGCTATCAGACTGAATTGTAGCTGCACTGGGAAAACCTTGATGTGATGTCATGCTGTCTACGTTTGGCCAGTTATTCGTGGGAATGAGTAAAATACACCACCAAAATAGTTAAAAGGGCTCAGAAATGCAAGGCACAATGCCAATAACTTTAACTTTTGAGTGTTTTAGGGTGTTTTTTTTCATCAAAGCTGCAGTTCAGCCGTCCAAACAATGCCCCTACAAAATGACTTTGATTGCAAAATGTTTCATACTTTCTTTGAAAATGCAGAAATTGAATTAATAGCCATTTCATATTATACTACTTTATGTTATAAACTCACAAGTTAAAGGTATCCAGAAAGTAACACCAAGTCATTCTGCCCTTTAGAACCCCAGGTGTGATCAGATCGGAGGTCTGAATGTTGAAGTGAGGTTCTTTATGAACCACTGCTGTTCATAGTCACTCCTTTTGATATATATTTTTAAGTCTTCACAGTGTTGTCAGTGAAGAAAAAAATCAATTTCTAAAGAAAAATCAATGCCAATTCCCTTCCCTCTGGACTTGTCTCTGACTTACAGGATACAGAACAAGTGCAATGGAAATAATGATCTTGTTCTCCTGGCTATGCTACCGCAGTTTTTTGACCATCTGAAAGTGCTCTTGAGGTCTCCTGTGGACTGGGCTCTGAGATTTGAGTTCACTCAAATTAGTGCAAATTACCCCAACTCTGTCCTCTCTTGTAAGTCAAAAGTCCAGTCAAAAGGCCCTCTCCTGTCTGCAACTGGTGCAAAATGCTATACTGTAACAAGGCAGAAGAATGAGACGAGATCACACAACCAACCGGTTTAATCATTTAATCATACCTGCTATTTTTATTTTGGATCTTTAATCTTTTACTGATTACTTTCAAGGCCCAACTGTGCCAGACTACAGGCACTTTCTTTAAATTCCCATGACCCAAATCACAGGATGAGATCCTCAGACAGGGCAGGGCCTTTGATAATTTTCCTGTCTAAAGGAAGGAAAAAATGTGACTGAGACTTTCACAATCTGAGCATCCATACGCGGCTTAAATTAATATTAGAATGATACATGTAATTGGTATTATTGGTTGTATTAGTAGTAGTTGTAATAGTAATGGCAATAATAGCAGCAGTAATAGTGACTTTGACTGTTATTTTGTGTGACTTTTACATAATGGTGGTAGAGAGGCCCCAATTTGGGCCTAACATATTTTGTGCCTATTTGCCAAACTCATTAATATAGAATGTGCATATGTTCCATGTGTGTCAAGCAGTGTTGATAAAAGACAATCTTTCTGCAGAGGGCAGCTGTAAAAGCTACGGGGAGCAGATAAACAGATTCATGAATACAATGCATACTCAAACAAACGGCACCATCTTCTGAATACTGAAAACAGTAGCAAGTACCTCCCGCTTTGATTTAGTGCCACCAGATTCATTTTCATCTATTTAAATTCCACTCCCGCCTGCTAATCACTGTGGAGACTATTTCTCCTGTTGTCTCTTTAAATGTGAGAGCAATATTATACAAGTTATACGCCCATACGCAGCCTTGTTTACAGACAAGGCAAGAGTTTGGGGGTTTTCTTTGTCAGGCTCAGGCTTTTTTTATTATTATTGTTATTTCGCTATCAAGCTCACGGCAACCTTTCAATCTTTTGATTTACTGACAGTTTACCGAGGGGAAAGATAAAAAATAATTTCTGTTTAATTGAGTTGAAGACCTAATGAATGTTAGGACACTCTTATCTGTCCTCTTTTGAAGAAACGCGTTGATGGTATCGTTCTTGCCATCGTTCTCTCTCTCCTACTCTTTCTCTCTCTCTCGCTCCGTCCCTCAGTCTGCTCTCTCGCTGCTTTAATCACAAGGGGGCCACAGGCAACTTCTGATGGGCCGTGGCTGTACTGCTGTCATAATCTCCCTACCCCCCTCCGTTTGTGTGTTGCCTCAACCACAGCTGGAGCAAGGACACAACCCCTTCAGGCGGCCACCTCCCAAATCTGAAGGGATGAAGCACATGTTGCCACAGATAAACCACTGTGATCAATCTCATGGATGCACAGCGAATCAGTGGAGCTGAAGGCTTTGAAAATCAAGCCCTGTCCCCGATGTTCCCAGCAATGATTATGTGGTCAGTGATGCCAAAGGCAACCAGCAAACATCAAGGAACTTGGAGCAGCGGGCCTGTCAGTTCTCAACACTAATTAAACATACACAAGTAGCCCACTGAAATGATGCCAACAAGGCAAAGGCTGCTGAAACCCCAATTACCAATGAAATTATTTTATTTTCAAGAGGTAATAATTTTATCTCAGTGATAATAATTTATCACATTAAGTTAAGACTTTGCAGATGTTGGTGGTGAGAAGGATAGATGCGTTTGCCCTGCTTGTGTATTGTGCTATCTGATTTTGTAGCCCTTTTCAACCAGAATGCTAGCTGGCTAGCTGTCAGTTCAGTGGGGATACATGCTCCTTTTTCACATTGCAAGTGGCTTCTTGAAACTCACTGCAGCAAAAGGCTGTAGAATGTGAAAGGAAACTGTGAAGATGTATCCCCCACATTAGGTTAGGTGTGACTCCAACGTTTTATTGTACAGTTGCTCATTAAGAATCTGTTTTGCTCACTTAAGACTGGGTGGGTAAGCACTGTCAACTTCTTCAATAACCACCTTTGAGGCAATAGATGGTGATAGATAGATAGATAGATAGATAGATAGATAGATAGATAGATAGATAGATAGATAGATAGATAGATAGATAGATAGATAAGGTTATGGTACAGTAAGAATAACTAAATCTGTTTAAATATGTCTATTTAAATATGTATTTCTGTTGAACTTGGCAAGGCTGGTTTGCACAAATAGAATGATTTGCAAAGGGCATTGAAAATATACTCTCCTGCTCCCCTGGGTGTTTTCAAAGCATTCATTTCTGACATTTTCTTTGATTCCTTTAAATAAATCCAATGTAGTCTGATTTAACCTCTAACATTTGCCTTGATTTATGTGTTTGTCTCACATAGTCTACCTCTGTTTGTTGCTCAAATGTCTTTGGAGCATGGGACTGAATTGTACATGTAGACATGTTAGGTATGTTTCCTTGTTGTTAGGTCTCTCTGAGACTACTGGATTATATAAAGGATTCAATCAGTCAATCAATCAATCAATCAAGTTCTCCACTGATCAGTGGAGCCGCGATATGTTGTGCGTTGCAAAAGCGACAAGACTCTTGCTGTTACTATAGCTCACTATTGCTCGCTCCACCTACACATATAATGTGGAACAAGTTCAAGCATGTTCTCTGGGATTTGTTGAAAGGCATTCTGGGGAATGTAAGAAATCACTAATTAAATTAAATTATAGCACTTCATCACACCCAAAATAACCCCTGGAATGCATTTAACCTCACAGGTTGATGATAAATAACAGTGTAAGAGTATCCGAAGGTGGAATTTTCCTAGTAGATAATTATCAAATCAATGTTTGGAACAGAAAAACGGAACAAAAGCTGAGATATCTGTTAAACACATTGATCTCAACATACCGAATATTATATCGTTGGTTTAATTTCCATTTGATGTGCATTCATCTCCTCTAGGTTTGCTGAGTTCCTCATTCCCACGTATTCATTTGGCACAATAAGAGATCAGTAATGTTTTTCTGTAGAATGACTTCAGCTTCAGCACGACATTTGCCAGAGAAAACGTCAAGGATAGTAGTACAATGAGATGATTCAAAATACTATTCCTGCATTCATATTAGGATAACACATCAGGGCCCACATATTGGATGGAATGATGCAATTGATGAATTGAAACGTTCTTCTCTGCATTGACAATCTCTTTCTTTTGCTAAATCACAAGTTTTGCTTTCTACCATGCAGTGTGTGAATGCTCTTGTGAACCCATATGTATTTATTAAGTTTGAAGTTGTGGTATCTACACAGTACATGTTCCCATAATGCCACAGCCCAAAACTTCAGAGATTTTATATTAATGTCATTTAGCAGCTCATTCACAAACATTTTTTTGCCTTCCCTATATTTTTAATAACCTGATTATACTAATATTGGGTTAGTTCCCTGTTATGCTTTTGTGTATTCAGCTATGTGTTGGTAATTTAGTTTTAGACAGCTGTTTTGCAGATAGTGGCATGCACAGACTTTGAAAGGGGCGAAATTCTCTAAAAGGGCATTTTAGACTGTCTTGGTGGCTCAGTTGTCTAAGGAGCCTTCCATATAAATGCAATGTTTTGGGTTTGACTGTAATAAATTATCTTAAAGGACATTTCCTCAGAAATTATAGGTGGTCCATGCACCCTGCTTGTATAAACAACTTTCTGGTGAGTTTTGTACAGTGACACACTGTACATTTATATATGCATTTATATACCCAACATGTTCTCATGCAACGTCCATATGATATCTTACAAAAACATTATGCAACCTTAATTTGTACTATACCTCCACGTGGCTATCTGCGCAACCTATCACTGCACTAAAACAATTCGGTCAAGGTTGGGGTCGGATTTTGGTCATGGTTAAATATGAAAAGCTTTTGCAGAAAATGAAAGCTTAACTCACAGCAGACATCTTTGCATGAGTTGGGAACTGAACCCAGGTAGTCAAACCCATATTTTCCGCCACACTGTTTCAATGTCAAACTACTGACTGTTTCAGTCAAGTGAGCTCCACCTCCTGTTTCTCATATGAAATTACAGTGCATTATTTTTGTAATAATAAGTACGAATTTGACACGAGAACAGGCAGATATACCTTCTTCAGGGGGAAAATACAATATACTTATATTTTTGAGTTCTCAATGAGATTAATATGTAATCCAATCTAAAAATGACAGGTATCAAATTAAATGCAAGTTGTTTCTTTGTTTACAATGATAGTTAACATTTCCATTATCCAGCAACTAAAAACATACAGTATACTGTATTTCCATACAAGATATGCAAGCCCTCAATCACTATTAATATTTCTGGATTATATAATTAGATTTATACAAAATATCTAGCCTTGGTATCCTCAAACTGCACTGTTTCATCAATGCACAACTATTTTTGTGTGACAATTAGACAAGTGAAATAGATGTATAGGCCTATGGTTTAATATTGTGTTTCCAGAGAAGTGCATTTCAGCATCTCACAATTCTGGCAGTTTTTTCATCAGAAGGAGCTCGACATTTTATCTGTATGCAGTGGATCAGAGAAGGAAGCAAGTCTCTTATGATTTTATGGCAAGGAGGAAGACATGTATGTGGCCTTACATGCTCGTTGCTGACCAATGTAAGCCCTTGAAAAAAGGTGAGGCATGTGCGCCAGGGTTGAATAGCCTGCATATAGTGGAAATACTGTGTGCCCTTCAGACTGATGTAGATGCTTTTATGTTACAGCTCCTGAAATGACCAGTGCTAGTGATGCCCCACTACAACCTTAATCTCTGTTTCAATCTGAAAAGGGACCTAGGACAAAAAGGGCAGGGGCAACACTTGAAGCATTTTGCACCCTACATGTAAGAGAAAGGGGCAAAAAGAGAACGATGCTGCATTCTGTACTCTGTACTACAGCAGCGGTTTGAAGACACAGACTGGAGTATGTTTGCCACTCAGGCCACCCTGGACTCCCACATAGACACTGATACTTATGCCTCCTCTGTTCTGGACTATATCAACACTAACATCAGTAGTGTTACCACCCTCGAAACAGATTACGATGGTCCCAAATCAGCCATCACCCGGCCATCAAAGCTGTGCTCCCTGCTGACCACCAGCCTCTCACACTCTCCCCCACTGACGTGTGTGCTGCACTGAGCCGAACTAATGCACGCAAGGCTGCTGGCCCTGATGGCATCCCCGGATGCGTGCTCAAGGCCTGTGCTGGGCTGACTGAGATCTTCAACATGTCATTGGCTCAGGCAGTTGTCCCCACGTGCTTCAAGACCACCTCCATCGTGCCGGTGCCAAAACACTCCACCGCAGCGAGCTTTAATGACTTTCACCCTGTTGTACTCACCTCAAAACCTCCCTACCACCCACAC
>CABFOP010081959.1:0-10737 GCA_900683385.1 Anoplogaster cornuta
ATAGTAACTATAGTAACTCCTGAGGAACTACTGAGGAACTACTATAGTAACTCCTGAGGAACTACTGAGGAACTACTATAGTAGTTACTATAGGAACTACTATAGTAACTACTATAGTAGTTACTATAGTAACTACTATAGTAACTCCTGAGGAACTGCTGAGGAACTACTATAGTAACTCCTGAGGAACTACTATAGTAGTTACTATAGTAGTTACTATAGTAACTACTATGGTAACTACTATAGTAACTCCTGAGGAACTACTGAGGAACTACTATAGTAACTCCTGAGGAACTACTATAGTAGTTACTATAGTAGTTACTATAGTAACTACTATAGTAACTCCTGAGGAACTACTGAGGAACTACTATAGTAACTCCTGAGGAACTACTATAGTAGTTATAGTAACTACTATAGTAACTACTATAGTAACTCCTGAGGAACTACTACTGTAACTACGATAGTAACTACGCCAAGGGAACTAATGAGGAACTAATGAGGAACTACTGAGGAAGTCGCTAGTAACTACTTAAAAAGTGCGTACCGTATTGTAAAGCGCGATGAGGAACTAATGAGGAACTCCTGAGGAACTCCCTGAGGAACTAATGAGGAAGTCGCTAGTAACTACTATAGTAACTACGCAAAAAGTGTGAACGTATTGTAAAGTCTTACCCATCTAATCATATTGACACACATAGGGAGTATACAGCATATTAAAAACACATTAGCTCCCATGTGGCTGCTTTGCCTCCATATCAAAGACTGCCTTGTCAATAAACACCCCCTCTGTTTACTTGCAATCCTGATCTCTTTGAATGCCTTCCTCTGCAACCAGCTTCGTCCAGAGTATTGGAGGCATGCTACCCATGTTTATGGTGCTGGCCTTCATTTACACTGTCTGCATGACCATCAAAGGCCTGGTGTTGGAGAAAGAACTCAGGCTAAAGGAAGTCCTGCGTGCTGTTGGCGTTCAAAATGGTGCCCTTTGGTTTGCATGGTTCACAGAGAACTTTGTCCTGCTCACTGTTCCATGTGCACTCATGACTCTCATAATTAAGGTCAGTGTAAAGACTTATGCAAAGTATCAAATCACAAAGCACAATACAATGTGGATGTTTACTATATTAAGTGTTGATTTCCATGCATTGCAAGCCAATGACATTTGAGTTTCAGCCACATTGCTGTAAATGCAATTTATTTGCAACTTTGCAGATTGTTAAAAGATGATACGCATTGTCATCATTTCACATGATGGTGTTCTGCAGAAACCTCCAAAAAGTCAACTTCTGAGTAATGAAGAGATTCTGATTCATTTTTGCATCAAAGACCATATATATAACCTTTATATCAAATTTTCTATCATTCAGAGTTAATGCTACCAGTCATTGTAAGTTAAAAAAAAAAGAAAGAAAGAAAGTAATAGTAAACAAGTAATCAAATGTTGCCCTCAAAGGTCATTCAGGTCAAGAAAATGGTTGTGCTTTGTGTTTTGGTTTTCCCGCTCTTGCTAATCACCAATTAAAAAGCAATAAATCAAAATGAATCATAACCTGTGATTCTCCAAATCAGCCCTCTCAGGCTATTCAATTCAGCATGCTACCAAAACTGCAAATGAGTCAAATTAAAATCACCCCCGTAGTATCTCATGTGCTCTTTATTTCTTGTAATTGCATCACCTCCACTTATGTATGCCTAAGGAGGACTTCTGTCATGTAATCTTGCTGGGAATGTTTTGTATATTTCCATGATTTAAATGAAAATGCATCATTGGGCCACAGAATGTAAAACCTGGCACTCTGTGTACTATGTTCCATTAACTCAAAATATAATAATTTA
The DNA here is from genome assembly GCA_900683385.1 of Anoplogaster cornuta. Lineage (NCBI taxonomy): Eukaryota > Metazoa > Chordata > Actinopteri > Trachichthyiformes > Anoplogasteridae > Anoplogaster > Anoplogaster cornuta. Next base: position 1,837 of record CABFOP010081959.1, read on the forward strand.
TAGGCAACAATTAGCCAAATGTATAGTATTGTACCATAACATAGCTAGTAACACTAGCTATATGGCCTCAGGTGGAGAAGCATGGTGTAGGTCATTTACTGCATATTGTAGTTCCTTCCTAAAATGTGAAGGCTTCAGTTTTGATTAGAAAAACTATCATAAAATATTACACGAAAATGAGAAATGACTTTTTATACAGGAAATGGCTTTTATTGTCGCAAGTCATTTGGTCAATTTAAATGTATTTAGATTGCCAGTATCTGTTGTAATATTTCACCAGCCATCAAAAATGTTCTCAAAATGCATCTAGTAATACTGTATAAAGCTTCTACAGCAAGGTACTGTCTAGGATATACGATACTGTGAAACCAGCATGTCAACAACTAAAGCCTGTTTCAACGTCATCAAACCCATGAACTGTATGTACAGTCATATGATAGGGCCAGCATCATCAATCATCTGAGCAACTTTGGGACACAGTGCACATAGAAGTTGGTATTGCCCCTCTGAGAAACCATCCATCTACATTATTTTTCTTGTTCATTTATTGATTGCTCCTGTGTGTCATTCTGTTGCTTATCTGGGGGATTGATCCCCTGTCAGAAATTAGAGAACACAAATGTATTATAGGTAGATTACACCCTTCAATGCCTCTTTTATCATATGCTTTGCTAATGATGTAAAAAGGGATGGTTCTTTTAGATGGCCCTAATCAATTGTTGCAGTTTAATTGGAAAATGCTGCTGATAAATAAAAAGTGATATTTGAACAGCTGGGTGAAATGTAATTTCCCATCAGCCTAATGTGTTTGCAAGCCATCAACAATTTGTAAACATTAATAACAATAAATTGAGTTAGTTTGGTGCCTTGGAGGAACAACTGCGAGCATGCTATGTATTCAGATCAGAGGCCCATTCTAAATGATAATTTCACAGCCATTTTCAGCACATTAATAATAATAGCAAATCAGGTGGTAATTATCGGAAGGCTGTATCTGGATTAGGCGTGACAACCAGTTTTATCATCTGCACCTGAGTCCTCGGTCGTATTACACTTGTTTTCTTTTCCGTTAAGGGGGATATAAAGCTTTTATTATTTGGTGTCCAGAGTGATATATTGGAGGGTATTAACACACTGGTCCCTTCTCAAGCCAGCAACTGAATCAAAATACTAGTTTGACAAGATTTGCTTTAGGAAAAGGAACATTGATCAGTGATAATCAATACATGTTTCCTCTCCCAAGCAGTCTGTCCTGAATCCACATTCCAAACTTTCATCATGTTTCCACTCTACATTAAAATTACAGTACATGGATTTTATGTGCACAATAGCACTGACTCCTGAGGCTGAATGAGACAACATTAGAATCTGCCTCAGCACTTGGAAGACAGCTATTGACATCTCAATCACCCATGCACACAGGAAGGAAAAAATACATAGAATGAAGGAACAGTTTTGCCCCAGAGTGCTAGAAATGGGGGTACAGTAACACACTTACATAGGCCTAACAAGAATTTTTCAACTATGCTTTGGTTCTTTTTGATTTTAACTAAGCTATTCCAGAGTTAATAATCAAACAATTTGCTACTTCTTCCTCCTGGTCTGGCTCCTTCCTCCATCAGGTTTCTCCGCTCGTTGGAACGCTCTCTCCCCTTATACATGACTTTAGCCTGGATCTACTCGGTGGCCATGATTGTTAAGGGCATTGTCCAGGAGAAAGAGGCGAGACTCAAGGAGACAGTGAGGATCATGGGCTTGAGAAGCAGCATCTATTGGCTGAGTTGGGCAGTGTCCAGTGTGCTGCCGCTAGCCATCAGTGCTCTCCTCCTTACCCTTATACTCAAGGTGATTTCAAACTGATTTAACCATGATTCAAGAGCACCCATCACTTATCTTGGAGGGTTTACTGTAGGCCATCAAGTGATATGGATCAATGTGAAATGCTTAAATTATGAGCATGTTCTGAAGTAAAACCTAAGCATACAAGAGATACGTTGAGACGATTAAGTACCATTTCTATAATTAACTTTCCTGCAGCATCTAACATCTGTGGTTTATATGATTTTTAATTAAAATGGCATCAATCACAATAGCACCATTGTGCTAATAGTGCCTCTTTGCATTAGGCTCAGAGAAGACATCAGCATCATGTTATGATGTGGAAAAATAAGATGGATGCATGACTAGCCCTCCAAGGTTTGATGGGAGTTCTCCTTTAAGATGGCAGAGTAAAGTGACATGAAAGTGATTTTGAGATTACATTATAGAATATCAGTCAATTGGAGAATAAACCTGAAATAACAGAAATTGATTATAACTATTAACTATTTACTCTGCCCTCTTTGCTTCAAATTAAAATCAGCTAAAAAAGATCATCAAAATCTTCATTTTCTGCACCCTCTGTATGCTTGATAAGTAGTACCATTATGTACAACATCTGTTATCCACTTTTGTTGATTTAATAACCTATTCTAACCTACTTGACAGAAGACGTTTTGGAGATCTGGACATGAAATGCCTCTGGTTCTTTCAAAACTTCATTTAATTCTCTGTCTCACTTAATTTATTTATTGCTTCCTCTGATGCAGTACGGGAAAGTGCTGCAGTATAGCGACCCATCAGTAATCTTCATCTTCCTGCTGGTGTTCTGCATGGCCACCATCACAGAGTGCTTCTTCATTAGCGTCTTCTTCTCTAAGGCCAACTTAGCGGCAGCATGTGGTGGCCTCATCTACTTTGTCCTCTACCTGCCGCACGTCCTCTGCTATACCTGGAGGGACGTTATGAGTTTCCAGGCCAAGGTTGCTGTGGTAAGTCCTTCTTTAGCTCTGACATGGATTTGAATATCTCAACTGGCTGTTGGTTTGATAGTTATCATTGTCCAACTGTGTTTTCAAGTTATATTTTTGCCATTTTGACCTTGCTTTGGAATTGTTTTTTTTTTTCTTTCTGTAACTTATGAATTGATTGCTTTGGCTTACACCATGAAATATTGCCAGGTTCATAGATACATTTTTTTTTTTTATCCCACATCATCTGTTCCATACAAATCTCTTGTTCCTTTTTAATCTGAACAAGTGAAAGTTGTTTTTATGGAAATAGATTCAGTGTGTAATATCACTGAGAGCTGTTTCTCATAAGAATACCTGCACAAGTCTCCTGATGCTGAAATTGACCAATAGGCCCAGGCTGGGTTAATCTGGGGAGAGTAATTCAAAAATGCTTTAGATATAGTCCTCCTATCACGTCTACCATCTGCTTTGCAATCCTTTTCCCCATACAAGTAGATTTGCGGTTCCTGTTTTTCTGTTTTCGAGCTCAAAAGTATAAACGTACAGTATACTGTATAACTTCACAGTTACACAACAAATATAGTATTGCTCAATTTAGATGCAGGCTTTCCATTCTGACATATACTGTATGTTTCCAAGATAAATTGAGGGGCGCTGGGCCACCGACATTGAAATCATGACATCTTATAGAAACATAATACAAATAATTTTGTTTTAAAATTGTTCACACAATCACAATGCAGTTGCCGAGCCCATAGATTTTAAAGTTTGATTTAATATTTGTTCTGACATTTTGTTTCCAATAACATAAACTTGAAGGAATTTGTTAAAACTAGCTATACTCATAGGCCTTCAATGATAGAAACTGAATTCATTAAACATTTCCGTTTCCACCTTAAGAGACTAGACAAAGCCTGAAGAAGTTAACAAATGTATCCTATCCTTTTAGGGGAAAAGATAAATAGTACACCATTGCTCAACTTTCAGTATAGCCTTTCTACGTGACCTTTATGGTGGTGCAGGGATCATTTGTCCTCAAGCCATCCTTTCTGCAGAGAAAGATGCACAAAATCTTTAATCTTCATTGCCGTGTGTGTAGACGCATATTCATGCAGTTTCAAGCAGGTCAATGTTTCCTTGTTTATCATATGGAAATATCTAGTAGCGGTCTATAATATCTTACATTGGCATCTGACATCGCTCACTTGTGTTTTCATCTTTCATGTTCAAACACTGTAGCTTATCTCTGTCAACCTTAGCAGCTACCAAATAGCAGCTCAAATTGGTTGTCTTTGTGTAAATCCTTGTGCCTTACAGTATAAGATTCATAATTATCTTGTTTTCTCTGTAGAAAACGTTTCTGTTCTTTCATTCCCCTTCAGACTGTGTGTCAGTTATTGAGACATTTTAGCTTACTGAGTATCACAACCTTATTTAATCTCTACACTTTCCCTACATAAAGTGCCATTGCTAGGTTCTCCCCTTGGCAATGAGATTTTTCTCCCCTGCTCCCACTAAATGGATAGGCTGGTCTTCTAATTAGCATGAGCAATGTTCCTCTGACCAAGCCACTATCCAGTTCATCCCGACACTTAATCAGAGATGTGCATGCAGAGTTTTCTTCCTCTCTCAGCTCAGAAACTATATGCTGCCCAGGCATACTAATTCCCTCACATTGTCTTTGAAAATAAAGTGTTTAACCTGAACTGAATTTAAAAAAAACATCTGAATTAATATTAAGAACAGTGTTGTGATCGTAGGTCTGTACCAAAGGAGAGCTACAGGCAATGTTTTGCATCAGAGGGACACCATAGGACACATTTTCTTTTCTTGTATTTACCTCTACTTTTTTCTTTTAAGTTGAAACTTGTAGAGCCTTTGAAACCCCTTAGAGTCTTTCTCTTATGCTTTTCATAATCTGCAGTGGAATGGTGGTGACATGTTTTCAATAGAGGGTCTTGTTTTGTCTGTCTTCCAAATCCTGCCCTTTTCTCAAAGCCAAAGCAGTAGCTCCTGTCATTTTGTCAGCCTTTCATACAGAGGTCAAGGAGTGTTCTCCACTAGCCCTGCTGTCGCCCCTGATTGAGTAATTGACAGTTGATTGTTTGGCAGTGGATGGGCAGTGGAGGACAACAGGAGTTTGCCAGCAGCAATGTTTCAGGCTAGAGCTTTGGTGCTACTGCGAGGCTTTTCAAATAATTTGCCTGGCAATGCAACCACAGATAGACAGCGTCCATGGTGGTCCATCTCTAAAGCTTCATACAGTAAATGCTTGTGGCATCTGCCTGAGTTAAAATGCTGTGAGCAAATGAGGCATGATAAAACATCTGGCAGGCAACATGGCAGTGCTGAGTGATAGGTCATGGCAGATGATGTCTCATGGGCAAAGCATCATTTGCAATTTCCTACTGTATGAAAGATCCCACCAATCTTTGCTTGTACCACATGAATCGTATTTTGCATTTTTGTTCTCTGACTAATTGGGAAGTCCTTATAAATTCTCAGAAAGGCAACCATCTGATGCCTACGTGGCCATTGTTCCTTTTTCCATCACATCCATCACTTAGGGGTGTAAGCTTGAGTTTCAATAGCAAATCTCTCAGACTAAATCAACAGCTGACAGTGGTAATCAGAGGTTGCTTAACAGCTGTGTTCTATTATTGAGCCAGGCTTGTAATTAATTATTCTTTGAGGTCATACTCAAGATTAATGTTTCACTTGCCCATCTTTCATTCCCAGAGTTTATTGTCATGTGTGGCCTTTGGCTATGGCTGTGAGAACTTCTCCAAGTATGAGGAGCAAGGCATCGGTATTCAGTGGTCCAACATCGACAAGAATCCAGAAGAGGGAGATCGCTACAGCTTCATCGTGTCCATCATAATGATGCTCTTTGACGCCCTTTTTTACTGGTTGCTCACCTGGTACATTGAGAATGTCTTCCCAGGTATTCACTTTTGAGCAGACCCTTGGTATTATATGTAATGTCTATGTTTGCAGATGTGTCTCAGCAATGCACTCTGATATCGACCCATTTTTTTAAATGTCCTATTTAAGAATGGTGATGCCATAACTGAAAAAGATGGAAATATGCTATGATATCTATAATGTGACATTTGCTCCTCTTGCAGAATAACTTATTCTAGTCTTACTTACATTAATAACAAATGCTGCTATCCCAACAGGCTTGTCTTAATATTTCTCTCATCCACTCTAATTAAAATAAGACGGAGGATTTGTGTCAGGCTTTCTAGCGGAACCATGCACTGTAAAGTGCCATAGTCCCTCAAGCCAAGCTGTTATTAAAATGTGAATAATGTTCTCCTCACTTGATCACAGGCCAATATGGGATCCCGAAGCCATGGTACTTCCCTTTTACTGCATCGTATTGGTGTGGGACGCCCTCAGTGACTGACGTTGACCCCAGTTTGCTTAACCCCTGTGTACATAACGGTAAAATAGCATTTAACTTTTAATTCTCACCTATGGTGTTACACAACAGTTATGGTTTAATAGAGGGAACATAGCTTTAATAGGATGTAGAAGTTAACTATTAAATATGAAATATTAGCACCTTATTTGTCACATAGGGTGGTAATAGAGACTGGTGGTTTGAGAAAAAAACAGGGTTGTGCTTTAATAATTTCCAATTAACATTCAGAGAAGAGAGATGAGTCTTTTTTCTTTTCTCCCCTCTTTGTTTTTCTTGTTACCAATGTGGGCGATGTTGAGTTGAACTCACAGCCTCTTACTTGAATATACACAGGACCTGTGATACCAGTGATCACATACTTGAGATTTATGTCAATGTGTTTTTGTTTTTTTGTAACTATAAAGACTACCTAGAGAAACCACCACCCCATTTGAAGGCAGGGGTCTCAATCCGGAATCTTGTGAAAATCTACAAGACTGGAAAGAAGCTAGCTGTAGATGGACTGAGTGCGGATTTCTACGAGAATCAGATCACATCTTTTCTCGGTCACAATGGAGCTGGTAAAACAACCACAATGTAAGTTGTATTATCTAGGACGACTTGAGGTAATGAAGTAATTCCTTCCGTGCTTTACCACGTTGCTCAATATTCATGTAATTTCTCAGGGGGCTACTAATTTGACTTTCACTGTATTGTAGTTGCATTAGTTCAACTGTCACTGCTTTCAATGCGTGATGGCTTTTGAGGGGACATTTACCACACTGAGTTAGCTGTTGATAGTGGGAGTTATCTAATTGCCGTTTGAAAAATAGTAGCAAGGTTGGAAGGGTTTAGGATGACAGGAAATAAATGCAACCCAGTGGTCCAGAAAGAATGAGTAAGAGAGCAACCGATGCGAGACTAAGGGCTGAGGAGAAGACATCCCCTCTGAGCAAAACAGAACAGAGTACGAGAAAGGACAGAGGAAGGACTTTGTCACACACAGTGAATCTCAGTTTGGATTAGTGTTCAGAACACAATATCTATATGTGAGCTTCACAATAACAATAGCAGTTTTTGCACAAATTTGAAAAAAATAAAATAAATCCTGTTGTTTTTCTAGCTTCAGGGAATGCTGAATGTTACATGCTTTCATTTTTATTTTATTTCTTTGTCTAAAGTGGTCTTTTTCATTGTATTGTGGTATTTTGTACTATGGTTTGTACTTTCCTCTCCAGGCTATTACAAAATTGCAGTGAAGTTAATGGAAATTATGGCCAGTGCTCAAAATCATTAACTTTCATCCCGTAATTCAATTGGATACAGCATTACATTGCTTGTTCCATTTTGAGTATTGTTGATGGCACAGTATTTCCCTACGTTACACACATTAAATTAGAGCAGTTTGATCAATTAGAACATTTTGATATCATGTCTATTAACAAAATGTGTTTAAGTGGAAGAGGGAGTACAATTGATCATTACGTTCAAGCAGCTGCTTCCATGTTGACAGTATTCTCCTCTCCAGCACCTTGGCAGCGTTACAATTGAAGTGATTATAGCATCATGTGGTATAAATAACCAAATTTAATCTATTCTGAAGTTTGTTGAAGTTGAAGTTTCCCTTATTCCCTCATGTTTCTCCTTAGGTCAATTCTGACAGGACTCTTTCCACCTACGTCAGGAAGTGCCCTCATAAATGGATATGACATCCACACTGACATGGACAGCATCCGGAAGCACTTGGGAATGTGCCCACAGCACAATGTCTTATTCAATGAGTGAGTGTATTTAGCAGATAATAATATACTCCATCCATCCATGTGTTTTCATATTGCTTCTCCTTATGAGGATCACACTGAATGCTGTTAATAATGTTAATAAAAAGAAAGGCAAAGAAGGTGATACATAGTCTGTGCCAATGGTCCTGATGAAACCAGGTCAACCCATACAGTATCAATCCTTAAAAGACTTTACTGTGGTGTACTGTTGTTGCATGCTGTGTTCTGAACAGGCCATTGATCTAATCATATCATTGCAGCAGTATTATCCCATGCTCTGATCCTGTAGAGTGTAGAGTGTTACTTTATTCTCCTTAAAGGTATGATATGCAAGTTTTTGAGAAGCATTTTTGGTTATGTTTGTTGAAATTGTCTTTATATCCAGACAGCAATCAATAAATCAAGTGCTCTGAAAAAAATGAAAATGAAAAAAATCCGGTGTCTGTAGTGGTCGCAATACTGTAATAAGTCCGTCCAATCATTTCATTCGGACCGAATTGTTGGTGTGAAAACGATAACGGTCCCCGTCGCACAATGGTCCTGTGTCTACTACTCGGAGTCTGGTTTCCTGGTTGTTTGGGAATGCAAGTCGACAGGCAGGTAGGCCATCCAATCATTTCATTCCAGCCGAATGGAATGAAATGATTGGATGGCCTACCTGCCTGTTGACCTCCCAGAAGTAGAGACTGGACCATGGTGCTACGGGGACCGTTATCGTTTTCACATCAACAATGGGCAACAATGGGCAAGCGGACTTCTGTACACCACATTTCCCACAAAACCGTCTTCACGTCGGCGGGGTTTGCCGCTGAAATTCGGCGCTCTTCGCTCGCTGCTACTGAGGTAAACAAGCAGGAAACCCATCTCCCAGAAGTAGTGACCGGACCACAGCGCGACAAAACACTGTCCCCCAAGCTAC
>CABFOP010081964.1:5680-28706 GCA_900683385.1 Anoplogaster cornuta
AGTGACCAACACAACCATGTTGGCTGACTTGCGACAAATCCTGGTTGAGGAATGGGATGCCATCCCACAGCCATGTGTGACCAGGCTGGTGACCAGCATGAGGAGGAGGTGCCAAGCTGTTGTGGCTGCGTATGGATCTTCCACACGCTCCTGAGGTTCCTGACAGTGTAAAATGAATAAAGTGTAAAAATGGCCAATGTGTTGTTTTTTCCTTATTACTGTGGGAGAGTGCAATCATCCAATCCACCAAGCAACTCAAAACTAGAGTGAATACCAACAGAAGAATATTGCATGGGATTTTGGCAAAAGATTTTGGGCCGCTACCCACACGGTTAGCTGTGTTGCTCATTCCACGAATGCACGATCCTTACAAGTTGTACCTCGTTGTAAAGGTGACTAATCAGGCTTTCCAACGATATAAAATACAATACCAATTGGTATTACTAAAGGGGAGGAATAATCGACCGAAATAATGTTTCCGAACTTTTTTTGAGGAGTTTATATATATCTGGTTGGTATTAAATTCTGGTATACAAATTGTTTTATAAATTAATTGAAATGCCACCATGAAAATATGCTGAACGCACTTGTTTAATTAGGCAAGGCTAGATGTGTGCTGAAGGAGCCAGAGCTGGATTGTGGTATAATGCGATACTGGTATCAGTGGAAGAGCATGATGGCACTAACATCTGCCAGGGTATGGGTGCGATTCCCACTGGGGAAACCCACGCTTAAAATGTACGCCTCCACCACATGGGATATGTGCCATTACATCATATTCTTGGGAAATTGGGTCCTAGTAATATTGGATTGCTCTGACTCACTGCTCAGTTCACTCCTGTACAGCAAGATGATAGCCATTAGAGGCATTGAAGCCACTTAGTTGAAAGGCATTCATTCAAAAATAATAAAGATCAATCTGTTGTTGTGAAACAGTATGTATTTATAGAAGTTGTATAGACAGAGGCAGAGATGGTTTTCCATGCATGAGCTGCTCCAAAGTGAATAGGAATAGTGAAAAGCATGGTGCATGAATCCTAGATTAGCACGACTCTGGACTGTGGCAAACAGATGTGACCTGCTGCCGCATGGTGCAAATTGCAAGATTTCCCTATGAAAGCACGTTGATGTATCTTCTCTGCGGTGCCATGTAGCCCTTGCATTGGCTTGGGAGCCTATGTAAAATCACAGTGAGATTTTATCCATGACTAATCCTGACAGCAGCTCTACCCATGAACTAGTAATGAGTATTTTTTTCTTCTTAATGTGATATGACAAGAGAAAAGGCTATTTGTGATGTGATATGTCTTCAGTTAACCTTCATAATGAGACATTACCATTTCAGGTAATTGATATTGTTGGGATGTCTTGCATTAACATCTTTCTTCAGGTCATGCCACAACATTTCAACTTGGCCATTCCAAAATGCATTTTTTTTTCTTTTGTTTTTGGGGTCATTGTCATGCTGCATGGCCCAACCCAACCTAAGCTTCAGATGATGGACTGATATTCTCCTTTAGAATTTCCTGATAATATTTGGAATTCATCGTTCCCTCAATGATTGCAAACTGTCCAAACCCCATGGCAGCAAAGCAGCCCTAAACCATGATGCTCCCTTTACCATGCTACACGGTTCAAGTTACATTTTTGTCTCATCTGTCCACAGAACATTCTTCCAGTAGCTTTGTGGAACTTCCAGTAGGTCTTTGGCCAACCTGAGACAGGCAGCAATGTTTTTTTGTGGAGAGCAGTGGTTTCCTCCTCTTGTGCTGCTTTGACATGTAAAAAGTACGGATGATAAAGATGTTTGTTACCCTAGATGTTACTTAAGTTGACAAATAACTACGTTCTACGTTCCACACGGTACATTTTCTATGCTATTTTTCTTATTTGTTTGTACTGCCACTTTCTGCTGTACTTTCAAATTAATAGGTAGTTTAAGAAAGTACTTATTTTGAATTCCTTTGTATTTTTGACATGATTTTAGAAGGCCAAGTTAAGTCTCTGAACCTTGCAGTCATCCAACCACAGTCATAGTTGAGATGCAATTAGAAGCCTGTTGCGCACACAGCACTGTTGTTAGGGTGAAATATTATAATGTAAAGGACAATCATGGTAGTCATTCAGACTAGTAATTTTGATACCTAAAGCAAGGTATCTTTTCTGTGAGTATGACTAAAAATAAAGTAATGTATTTTGATTTAACAGATTAAATCAATAAAATGGAATCCTAGCCCAAATGTTTGCCACTACCCCACTCCTTAAAATCATATCAAAGGAGAGCTAGTTTCCAGGCTTTGCTTTGCTTTCCAAGTAAAATAATTAAACAAAGAAGCCTCCCTTTGGGTTCCCTAAGCCCTGGTGTTCAAATCCAAGGATATGCCCTCCACAATCTTGCAGACCCTTTTCTCTCTTGGTAATGTAAGATCTGCTTGGCGCTTCTCAGTTGTTTGGGGTTAAATTTTAGAGGAAGGGGAGTGAGGGAGCAAATAACTACTCAGAACAATAAAAAACAAGCCTGTGGTGTACCCCCAGGACCCCCAGGCCTTGAGCTTTTCATTACTCTACCTCACCGCTAATAATGGTGGACAGGACAGGACAGAACCCAGAAGACTGCCCAACCCTCACTGCAGGGTGGTCAACTTCACTAATGGCTTCCAGCGCTGCTCCCACTTCCCTGCCTTTACACATCTGAGGTCAAGAGGGTAGGAACCTCCTGGTGCCCCCCACCCCCCAACCCAATACCACCCTTTTGCTGCAAAACAAGACGAAATGCAAAGCCTGGTGGAAGAGCCAACAAGGTTTCTGCCCTCTATTAAGGCAAAAGTGTTACCAGATGCTCCCTCTACTGTACAGCTCCTGTGGCTTTACGCTAACTTAATTTTTACTATAGTGACCACAGACCACATCCTTCAGTGCATGTGTGACCATTTTAAATGGTGTTGTAGGCTAAGATTAGTTGGCAAAGGGAGATCTAATTTGGAGCTGGCAACTGTTCCGCATTGATGAATCTTCATGCTATAATGGCTGTAGTCGTCAAATGTGATTACATTACCATCTAGTGTTGCTCTACACAGCAACACTAGATGACACTTATGGTGTGTGACAAGGCAATTTCTAATCAGCCCACACATTCTGTCATAAGTTGTTTGGTAACATGCTACCATCATGTTTGCCATTAGCTACTGGTGCCATGTGGAGGCCATAAAATGTATTATGAATAATATCCACCACCCCTGAATAATATCTTACCCTGCGGGAAGTGGCGTGCATGCTGACCGTCACTAATGTACATAGGTACATGCTAACAAAGTGGCCATCAGAGTGGTTGTCCAAAGGGAGCCTCTTCTAGTAAACAGGAAAATGTCTGCTATGAATCCTCATCCTTCTTCTTCTAGGCTACACAAAACCACAGCTACTGTATCAAGTTACTTTACAGCCCCCGTGTTTTCCAATTGGGTTTAAGAACGGACTGTCCTCCCAAGTCACATGGATCACACTGGGAATGTTTAGGACCTTCTCAAATAGCTTCCATCCATTTAGTTATGGGGACTCAACTCTTTGATGTCCTTGAACACAACACCCTCTTAAAAACACTGACCTGGCACACGTGTCAATCATCATAAAACCTATTTATCATGAGGGCTTTTTGTTTTTTTACATGTCATTGAAGATCCAAAGAATCTTTGCCGTCTGTTTGTTATGAAGTGCTGAGAGCTTTGAAAGAAAGCTTTACAGTTATTCTGCCAATGTGATCTACATATGCTTTCCATTTCCGGTTCATTAACAGCACTTGAACACAGGACACTATGCCACCCTGCTGACCTAAGCCTTCAGGTGTCTACTGTATAGCTTACTAACACAAATCTCTTAAATCACTAGCCATTATTTTATAATCCTTATAAGTCTTCGTGAAATCACCAGAATCATATTTTGTTGCTCACGTTTTCCTTTCCTTTCCTTTCCTGATTGGTGCTGTTCTAAGTTCTCAACTTCTCAACTAGAAGCATGGAGAGATAGGCAGAGTTAGGAAAGTCAGTGCTTTACCTAATCACTAGTGGTCAGTAAAGGTACTGGGTAATATGTCAGAGTGGATACACTGGACCAACGTTGGTCATGCGTTTTAGACTCCTAATATCCTAGCAGCATGTAGATCGGTAGGAAACCTTCGTTGGCCTGTGATAGACTAGTGCACAAAAGTGATTAATTTTTCACAATCGCTCCTCAATCAGTTCCTCATTCACATCACTCTTTCATCCCACTGCTGTATGCACACACATCTACCAATAATTTACATCTATCTTCACTTACAGCTAAAGCCAGCCTATGTGCAGAGCAGTACAGGCATGTGTGAAGGGATACCAAAGACAAATGGTGCCATTGGTCTGCCCTAAGACCCACAGAATGCTCTGCTGCCAACAGTGCCTCCAGTAATTATAGACCAGCACTATGGAGACTGCTGCTTGTGAGGCTAAACTGAAACTAAACCCCCTATTTCATACCATTTGCTCTATTCAGTACATGAGCAGCCCATGTTTAAAAGCAGTGTTATTTTTGGGCTGTAGCTTGGCTCTCTTCTGTTTACGGGCCAAGTGAGTTGAAATGTAGAATAATTCCATCTGGCATGTAGAATAAAGGGAGCAGTAGCTTTGAAGATTGTGATTTATACTATAGCTCTTTACTGAAATTGTCTATGGAAGTCCAGTCTCTGCTGCCCTGTTGCATTTTGATAAATACATACTCTGTTAAAGCTACTGCTTGAATTCACAGACAATGTAATCAAATAACCTTAGATTTGCCTTTTCTAATTTGTACATTATGAGACAGGAAACTGCTTAACATATTCGTGATCTTGAACTCATTTTGCAGACTTCCACACTACTCTCTCTTTAAATGACGATGTTGAAACAAGGGTTTGATTTATGATTGGCTAGTGACAGTGAGGGGCAACTAGGCTGGTAATTCCCCCAGGACCATTGACTGGGCCCTCCAAGCCCTCCAGATCACACAGCACATTGACCAGGCACTGCTTTACTGGAAAAGCCTCTGTTGTAGAGGTCCCAGCCTGCCGGTGCTCCTCCTCTCCCATGACTGTGTGGTTTGTGTCCTGGTCCTCTAATCACATTAGCGTGGAAGTGACTGTAGGAGGCTGTAATTGGACCACAGGCTGGGTGGGTGGCAGCCTCTATATCGCTGTGATTAGATGATGAGTGTTGGACAGCAAGACAGGCTGCAGGAGCCTGTAGATAAGGGCCAGATGCAGCTCTTGCTAATATCATAAAGCCAGGGGTTTGGAACGTAAAAGAATGGACAGTTTCTAATTTGTTCTGGTGTCTCCAAAGCTGGAATAGGAGGTTCATGATGTTGAAGTTTACCACTACACACTACTCCAGGTCTGTATTGCTCTTTACTGCTGTGGTATGCCTCCTTTTCTGTTCTAGGTGGCTGTAAAAGCCAAAAGAGGAGAGCACTAGTGTGAAAAGGAATGGTTTTAAGTGTGAAAAATGGTTTGTCTATTTTGCAATGATCCATTGATATGCCTATTTCGTGTAGCATGTTTCTGTTTTTGTTCGGAGCCCTAAAAGCATGGACTTTCCTCTCAATTTGTACTTAAACAAAATTGGTATTAAAAGCTTTGCTGTTCTTTTTTGTGTAGTTGGACCATTTTTCACCTCATTGGTAATTTCCCCTCACTGAGAGCTTTCTTCTATTGTGTATTGCTCCTGTCCTGTTCCCATTTCCAGTACTACCTGGTTGCGACATGTTTTGCTGGTGATGAATGCTCTCAATCTCTGACAGTGGGAGTTATTTAAAAAAAGTGATGGGGGTTTTCAAGGCCCGAAGCAGCCTCTTCATCTACTCTCTTTGGGGATAGAGCATGTGTGAGTGGAAAGTGTATTGTTAAGTGTCTTTGGTCTTCTCTAACATTGCTCACTCTTTTTCTCCCTTTCTCTCCCATCCCTCGTTTTTCTCACCAGCCACAATGAGCGGAAGGTGACCTGCAAGCATCCTGTCTCAGGCTTTCCCTCACAAGACAACTGCATCTTTGTCGTCAACGAACAGTAAGTCTCTTCTTTTTGCAGTTAGAATGCCACTGGGCAGCATTTTTGAGCACTGCAGTAATGCTGTTGAAACTCCCGAAGTGTGTAGACAACGCCACAAAAGTCCATGGTAACTGAAATGCAGAACTGCAGAGAGACGGTTCAAAGATACATGTTTTCAGTTCTCCTTCAGTTTCCCATCTTCATGAACAAATTCCTTATATGAACAATTTCTAACTTACTATATGTAAATATCAGGTAATATATTTATTGATATTCAATTTTCTTTTTGTGTAATTGGACTGCTGTTGTCTACCTGTGTTATGGCAATGTTAAACATCTTGGTGCTAATGTCTGATGATCTGATATTAAAAAGCCATAGTATCACTGACATATCAGCCAGTGGGAGTGGGTACACACATTGCCTCTACCAGACAGTCAGTTCCTCTTTTTCATGTTCGTGGTCTTTTCAGTTGTCTCAAGCACGTGGACATATGTATACACCCCTACAATCTTAGCTCCATGTGATCATCTACCCTACTTTCATCACAAGAATCATCACATGTCTGCCCACATGACTGGATTGGAGGCTAGTCATCTTAACCTTTCAGTTTAAGGAGGACAAGTTTACGAATCTGTCTCCTTATAAAAGTCATCTTCTCACCACCTTCTAACAAAGCAAAGGGAGAAAGAGGGGTTTGATGGAGATCTGGAGCTCTGGCCCCATTCACAGCTCCCCACTCACATTTCCTGCCATGCCCCAGGCTGCTCCCCTGAAAAACGGACCTGCTAGTACCTGTTTGCATCACCGCCCCCACCAGGACTCTAGTCTTAACTCTCATCTCCCTTCCTGGCCATCTCAGCTTAATGTTGACAACATGTACAAGCTCTACTCTGTCATAACAGATTTACCTTGCTCTTGCCTTGTTACGGTCAATTAATGTCATCATAACTAGTGTCAATAATTGTATTTACCAATGCGTGTTAACTCGATGCACTGCTTCAAGCCATAAAATGACCATGCCACGTGGGAAGCCCATGGCCACAGTCCAATAGCTAGTGGGATATTATGAATTTCTTAGTCATCCATCATAAGTACCAAAACAAAACTTCTGCCATTTCCATTTTGTGGCTTAGAAATGAAAGTCCTGGTCTTACTAAGATCTGAGATGGTACCCATATTTGTTTCACCACATTCTTATGAGTTGTCTTTTGTTCAGCAGACTGTGATGAAGCTTGTTATGCTCTGACTTTCACACTGCACCCTCTTGACACATTCCTCCCTTGGCTGTTGCTCTCACATCTGTGATGTTTTTCATGCTGTGAAGCACAACATGCCAGTCATTATCTAATTTAACAATTTGTATTTTTATACTTTTAAGTCAGGCTGCAAAATGCATTCAAATCTCATGGGATCGAGGCCAGTTTGGGAATGCAACAACAATGAAGTGTTAAAACTAATGCTTGACTCGCTGTCATTCTACATATTATTATTATTATCCAACAGCAGTAAGAAAAGGCAAAGAAGGATTTAAGATGCCCCCTCTCACCCCTTGGATAAAGAGGCCAGGCTGAAAATGATCGGCTCTGCACTTCAAAAATAAAAAAAAGATAGAATGGAAAACAGGTTACCTATCTTACATTTTTATCCCAGAAATGTCACATTGTATGACAAGAAAACTAAGACAATGAATTTGAATGATCCTGATTAAGTCTTTCACTCTAGCTGTGTAGCTATTGAGGGACATGTTTATGCTATTATTTGTATTATTTGTCTCCCCTGATCTGCTTTAATATTGGGTAAGAAGTGTAAAAGAGGATGTTTTACACACTTCTGTCATTCATAATGATGTAAACATCCACCTTCAGCTCTATTGTGATGTCGAAGTCACAGCTCAAGATCGGGATAATGATTCGTAATTTACAATTTGATGTGTGTGTGCGACATGGCTTGGCTGTTTGAAGCAAACAGCAAAGTATTAAGTACCATCTGTAAGTGGCCTTTTACAGGATTATGGCTTTACTCACCAGCACTTGATGGAAATGGGGCTGTTTCTTGTTTAAAACCACAAGAAAGCAGGACAACCAGGATTTTAAAGTCCTGGACTAAATAGTGCCCCTTTAGGGGACATGAGGGTAATACTACTACTATAATGATCCTCGGTTTCAATGGAGCGTTTTAGTGTCTCATGGTCTAAATGCTGTTTCACATGCTTTTCCACCCTGCCAAGATTAAAATTCTCAGAAAACACTAAAATATTAGCACAAAATATTGGCTATTGGCTTCAATCCAAACATATTGGTGTAGGTTTTCAGAACTCCATATTGAATGCATCCTAATATTTGCTCATTTTTTTATGTTCTCAACAAATGTGTCTTTGGGGCACGGTGTGCAACGCAGTGCTTGCACTGCCGCCTCACAGCAAGAAGGTCCTGGGTTTGATTCCCGCCTGGGGCACCGTTGACTCTGGGGTGCCCAGGTGGACTCTCTCCCGGGCCTTTCTGTGTGGAGTTTGCATGTTCTCCCCGTGCTCCGTGGGGTCTCCTTCCACAGTTGGGACCCCCAATTAAAAACATGCGAAGATGGCTTCTCCTGCCCCATCCCTGACCACGATGTGGACGGTAGATCTGGAAGTATTGGTCCCTGGGCACTGTAGTGGGCTGCCCACTGCTCCTGGCTGCCCCTGGAGAGGCAGCGAAGAAACTGGATGGGTGAAAAGCAGAAACTGAATTTCTGCAGGCCACCCTCCCTGCATGTGTGTGTGTGTTTGGCGGTCTCCACCCCCTGCATGCTATGTGTGTGTCATAATGTTGATTAATAAAGTGTATCTTCTTCTCTTCTTTCCTTTATTTTGTAGCGTGAATTGTGGAAAATTGATTCACCCAGCATTTAGCAGGTAATACACTGATGGGTGCGTGTGTGTTCCTCTGCGTTTGTTTTTATGTAAAACACTCAACACGTCCATCTGTTTATGATCTTTGTCATTGCACACTAACAACAGACTGTGGGTGTTTTGAATGATGTTTTGCCCGATGTCCTGTTCCAGAGTTCTGCAAGGTGCATATTATTGTCTGAACCATGTGTTGAGTTCAACCAAACTGTCAAGGAAAAACTGCAGGGAGCTCATAACCTATGTAGCCTCAGCTTAAACACAAGCTGTACATTTCTGATGCAAGTTAAAATGTTTGCATCTGCAAATAGCTTGTTTTTTGAGTTTGTGAACATCTCTATATGCTCTTTCCCTTTTGGATGTACAAGCTGCACATTTAAGAGTCCTGTCTCTGCTCCTTGCACAGGGAGCCTGTAGCAATGTTAGATTCAGTTGTGAGAAAAGTTTGTCAACCCTTTTGAATTACTTACATTCCTCTGTAAATGGCTCCTAAAATATGGTCTGAACTTCATCTAAATCATAACAATACATGTGTTTTAACAAATAACACACAAAAATGTACATATTTGTACATGTTTTTATTGAACATATTGTTCAAACATTAACAGCTGGAGAAAGTATGTGAAGTCAAAAGAAATTTCAGATGATCTCCGGAGAAGTGTTGTTGAGGCTCATGTGACTGGAAAGGGCTATGCCACACAATGATCAAGGAGTTGACAAAGGTAGGTAGGTAACAGCTTAGGATCTGCAGGATCTCTCTCTTTCTAACATTTGTGTCCACGAGTCCACAATAAGAAAAACTCTAAACAAAAGTCGTGTTCATGGAAGGATACCAAGGAGGAAACCACTGCTTTCCACAAAAAGCATTGCTGCCCGTCTCAAGTTCGCCAAAGACCACCTGGATGTGCCACAAAGCTACTGGAAAAATATTCTGTGGACAGATGAGACAAAAATTTTACTTTTTTGGCAAAGGGCACAAGGCTATGTTTGGAGGGGAAAAAACACTGCATACCGTCAGCAAAACCTCACCCCAACCGTGGCGGATTGGTGGAGGAAGCAATCATGGTTTGGGGCTGCTTTGCTGCCTCAGGGCCTGGACAGCTTCAAACACTGAGGGAACGATGAATTCGAAATTGGATCAAGAATTTCTACAGGTGAATCTCAGAGTAACAGTCTGTGATCTGAAGCTTAACAGAGGTTGGTTCATGCAGCATGACAATGACTGCAAACGCAAAAGCAAATCTACAACAGAATGGCTTCAGCAGAGGAAAGTTCACATTTTGGAATGGCCAAGTCAGAGTCCTGACCTTAACCTCATTGAAATATGTGGCATGGCCAGAAGCGGGCTGTTCATGCAAGACCTCCCAAGAATATCAAGGAACTGAAACAGCTCTGTAAGGAGGAACGGTGCAAAATACCTCCTAAAGCCTGTTTCACATATACAGTGGCCCGGTGGTGATTTTCGTGACGCTGGCCATTCTTTTCAACTGGAATTCTTGATTGTCTGGTGGCTGGCGGTATTGCCCAGATCGGTGGCGCGTGATGTTCAAATTATTTGAACTTTGCCCTAGTTTCGCCGTGACGCAATGAAGCGCGACCAATGAAATAGTCGTGGGTAGTCCGTTCTCCTAGAAACAAAATCAATATGGAGGATATATAACCGTAGCCTTACGGCGTACAAGTACGTGGCCAAATTGTTTTTAATGTGGCGACATATCAGTGCCGAGATGGGAATCTTGGGTTCATAATTAATTTTGTTTTGAATTACGATAGATATTTCTACAACCATGCTGCTACCTTGGCTAGCAAACCTAGACATTCTCCGACAGACAAGCTAACTAACGTTTGCCACAGTACACGGTTGTGCAAAGCAATAGCTAATATCCCCCCCATACAGGTCTCTGGACCATCGACCCCACCTGCTCGCCGCTTTACGTCACAATGGAAAATGCCGTTGTAGTGTGAAACAAGCATAACTGTTGTGCAGGTCTGATCAGCAACTACAGGAAATGTTTGGTTGAAGTTATTGCTGCTAAAGGAGGTTCCACCAGTTATAAATCTCATGTTTAATAAAGACATGTCAAAGTACAAATTAGAATTGTGTTATTTGTTAAATCAAATTGTTTATTTATTATTATTTATTTTTTATGACTTACATGAAGATCAGACTATATTTTCTATACAGAAATGCAATTAATTGAAAAGGGTTTATAAAGTTTTCCTTACAACTGTATATCAAAGTCAAAGTAAGTCAAAGTATGTTTATTGTCCCTTGCAGGGAAATTGGTTTGTAGCCAGGATAAAATAAACACACAATTAAAAAGAGTGCTTTCAGCATCAAGGTTAAAGTGCAAAAGTCTACGGACAACAATAAATTGCTATCTATTGTTTAATAATTTAATGGCAGCAGGGACAAAGGAGGCCTGATATCTCTTAGTCCTCATAACGGGCACCCTCAACCGACGACCTACTGTAGGGGTAACAGTTCAAACTCTGACTGAAGAGGATGATCTTGGCACTCCAGAAGGGAAGTAGCTTTCCTGAGCACCTGCCTCTTATAGAGTTCTATAAGCTGGGCTTGACTTCTCCCGGAAATCTTACTCGCCACATTGATGAGGCTACCGAGCCTGTTTCAAATTACCATACCAGGCAACAAGGCAGAACATTAAAACTGATTCAATAAAACTTCTGTAAAATAAATCATCACAGAGGAGACATTAAAAGAACGCATTTTCCTCAGAAAAAAGAGAAACGTTGGACTTTTTTTGACGTGGAAACAACATGAGGTTCAAAACACAGTATGTTGTCGAGAACAACACCCAGGTATTTATAGCTGTCCACAAGCTCAATGTCAGTACCTTTGATGCTGGTGAGTATAGGACTAGGAAGAGTCTTTCTAAAGCTGATTATGATATCTTTAGTTTTAGACACATTTAATAGAAGAAAGGACTCCTCACACCAACATTTAAAATCATCGACCACAGGTCCATGAAGTAGCTCATTCCGTTCACGAAGACTTACAATCACAGAATCATCCGCATATTTGATAATGTGTCTATTTGTGTGATTGCTGCGACAGTCATTGGTATACAAGATGTAGAGTAGTGCGGAGAGACAGCAGCCTTGAGGAGAACCAGTGGAAGAGTGCAGCAGATTGGAAAAGGAGCCATTTACTCACACACACACACTGGGACCTATCAATTTAAAAGTCCAATATCCAGCCAACTAAATTAGAATCAAAGTTAAAAAGATGAATTATCTTTCCTGCTAAAAGATGTGGCTGGATAGTGTTAATATATATAATATATATATGCTGGATATTAATGAAAATGCTGCATATATCCTGATCTGTGTATGCTTGCCTGGTCTCTTAGTCTCTTAGGTCAGGTTCACTACCAAACAAAAGTGTCCTAAACCTAAAGCGCCCTCATTTGATCAGAAATGCTGTGTGGTCATTTTAAAATGCACCCTCAGCCACTCAGTTCATTGTTTCCCCTCAATGTGCCCAGAGGACCGAGCCTCAGTGGCAGTGTAATCCCTCTGCACCCTTTTTATATGAAGACACACACACACGCACACACACCATCACCTCTGTGGGGGGGGGCACGCTTCTGTATATCCGGGCTCCTCTTTGTATGTGGAATTGATACAAGGCCTTTGTTAGCTTGTGTGACAGCCACAATTTAATCCTCTTCAACATAGGGGCAACACAGTTTGAGTGGTTCCATATGTACATACCACAATCCTTTTTTTCTATTATTATTTAACACATTACATTAAAATCCCATGTTATTTACTGTGAAACAATAGCTATAGTAAAAACTGAAAATGTTATACAGTTGAAATTTAATTTAGTGACTGATTTAACACTTGTGCATCCTAAAAGGCTCAACTGTATAAGTGAACACAAGCTACGTTCATAATGGCGCCATTATCACACAGACCAAAGATAAACAGACAGAAGTAAACTCTTTTCTCAGCTTGGCCAGCAGATGTAGAGCAAAGTTATTTAGGAGGAAGAACATCATGTGGCCTTTAATGCTTCTATTTGAGACTCAGTGACACAGTGCCTGACATGGAGCCTTGTTAAACACAGTGGTGACTGTTGCACAGCTCTGATATATTAGTGTATAGTGTGTTTTTACATCACAATCAGATCTACAGTGGACCAGTGCTGCCATGACATAAGCGCCAACCCTACACAAGAAAGTAGTAATTTAGACTAGCGTGTTTCTTCATTATGAACTATGAGACTATTTGATCAGTTATGAAAATGTATAATTATTATCATTATATTTATTAATTAATATCTTATTAACACTTGTGGGGCACCATTGGTTTACACTGGAATAGTCTCTTTATAATGATATTAGTCTAATAATCAGAAGAAATGAGCCCTAGATCTCAGTGATTTTCTACCGTCATGTCCAGGATATATAACACACAAAAGTCACTTCTTTATAAATGCAAAGGTTTTATTAACTAAATAAACAAACAAAGAGTAAGGATAGATGAATACATGTATAATAAAGTTAAATTAAATAAGGGCAGATAATACTGGCACAGACAGAACAACTTGAGCTGTAATGAGTAACCGCGGTGATATGGCGTTGGCAGACAGCTGACAGTTTACGTTTGACTCTGGGACAGAATAGAAAGGACAGATGATAGAAGTGACAAGATGATGTTATAACCTCACTTTCACAAGTTCAACACTGCGTCACCCGTGCATCAACAAGAAAGTTGGTTACTGTCTGGTTTGTGGTATGGCGCCGGTGTCTTCGTCGCTAGGGCAACCGTCGCGCAGTTGCAGTAGACTTGTAAACTCAAGCATGTATCGGTACGGCCAAGGCGATGCCAGGAGGGTGGTAGTTGAGTGTTGTGGTGGAAGTCAAGCAGTCCTAGCACAAGGAGGCAGGTCACGTCAGTTGCTGTAGTGTGGGCCGATGATTCGACCCAAGTCGTTCAGAGTATAGAGCAGAGTAGCAGCTGGCTTCTTGGTTTCTGCATCAGCTGGAGAGAACTCAATGGACAGTCTTGGCAAGATTCACTCTGGAGCTGGACTGGTAGTGGAGCTGAGAGAAGAGCTTTGTGCCAGGTTCAAACTTAGTTACAGGACAGGCTACAGGACGGTTGAATTGAGTTACTTCATTGATGTTTCTTGATGTTTTTCCGCCTGACTTTCTTGGACTTGCCTGTCCGTCCGTTGCAGGAGTTGTTCTCCATAGTTCTTTGTGAGTGAGTGAGGGTTGGTGAGAGAGAAAGGGTGAAGGGCCGAGAGGGTTTTATGGTATGTCAGGAGGGTAGGTGTTTCCTTCATTTGCATGCATCAGATTTACAACCTGATGACCAGTGATTACCATTACCTAAAACTGCATTTCCAGCTCAGGTTCGGAAAACATAATTTCACTTGATCCTTTGGGGATGCAAGTGACATATTTAATCACCTTAAAACAAATGGGTTTGTATGACACCAAAGATCACTACTGTATCTTACCACAAAATACTGGCGAGTAAATAAAAAGTCCCAATAACACACTCTGTGTCTTGAATAACAGAGATAATACCTGAGGGAGTAAGGCACATCGTCTGCCACATGATGTGATGTTCATATCGAAACAAACATATACAGAAAGCACATTTATTCAGGACATTGAGGAGATCCTTTGTTCTCCTATTCTGTGTATCCCTTGGAATGCAGTAGGTAAATTTCCCTGACCCTTATCATCGGTCCCATCTCCTAATGGCACCGGAGCGGGCTGGTCGAACCTGCAAAGTTACTTTTGATGGCTTTATGGGGAAAATCCACCTTTTGCTGCAAAGGTGGGGGGTTCCTTAGGTTCCTGGGAGCACAGCAGGGGTCTTGACCTCATAGAAAGGCTCTGGGAGAGGAATGTGTTAAGCCCCTTTCACACATAGTTCCCTGTAAATTACTGGGATAACCTTTCAGGCACTGCTAGTAATTTTCACCATTCACACATGCAGCTACATTCAGGAACATTTCCCCCTTGTGCCTTTTCACACATGCCATGGAAATGCCAGAATAGATGGGGCAGGGACAGTCCAGCAGATTGCGGTAATGCCAACCACCATAAAATGTCACATTTTGTGTCATGTTTTAAGGTAAATAACTATCTTTTATAGAAAATAAAACGGCACTAATCTTACATTCTTACTAATTCTTACTTACTGAAAACAAATGGAAAATCGCACCAGACTCCTGCGGCCCGAGTCAGCTAACTTCCAATTAGCCCTATGTTAACTTGAATGGGGATGATAATCCAATGGTGCAGCTCCTCTAGACTTTCAAAATGTTATCGGACCGAATTGATCAAATTCTGATAGTCATTTCGTGGGGGTTGTGACGCTCAAAACAATTTATCCACAGTTTTACAGCACTGACTCACAGGTGGGAAATTGGCGGTACCGATTTCCCAGAATATCAACCCCTGTTCCCATTCACACATGACCCCATTGAGGGTCATGTGTGAATGTTCCTGAACATTTCAGGGATAGACTGCATGTGTGAAAGGGGATTTAGTCTTTTGGTGTTGATGTGGATTCTGTCTGATCCGGAGAGGATGAGTGAGAAGGCTGATGTCTCCTGCATACATTACAAGTAGACTGATAAAACAACAATTTGTGGATTTGAACAGTGACAATCCATGTGGGGTTTCTTTCTGACAGTTTAGAGTAAGCCAACTGGAGCAGAGTTTTGTGACAAAATGTAGATGTGAGAGATTTGGCCTAAAGCACCACACAGTGGTAGAGTAATGCAGGATAGCCCGATGCATACTGCATAACTGAGAGTTGGCTGCATTTAATTATCATCACCACTGCTTAATCATCTTTAGGTAAATATGGCCCCCATGTCCTCTGTGCTACTATCATGCCACATCAACAGCTCTCCCTCTTTATGAAACTCATATATACTCCCATGTTGAAGGCTGATTTAATTCTGAAGATTCAATTTGTTTGCCTCGCTATCTGTATAACAGTATTTTAACTTGGTTTTGAGAGCTGTAATGCAGCATCACTTATTCCTCTTCCCACTGGAGTTTATATCTGCCTGTCGTCACAGGCCCAGCTCTCGCCAAAGCAGGCAATTTGATGCACTTAATGCTTTATAATTTCAGAGCCAGCAGATTGATTATCAGGCCCATGCTAATTATCAACAAAGCCCACACACACTGCAGCTCAGAGTCCGGAAATTGGCTATTGGCTAAGTAGAACATCAAATAGAGCAACAACAGATATGGTCCAGTCTCTTCAGCCTCCTCCCTTAGTGTTGTGATGGCAAGTTATCACACCATTGATTATGATTCACTCAGGATTTGGTCTGTGATTGGAAGTGCTGGAAATCTCTGGAGCTCATTCTCTGTAGCTAGCTCATCTCAGAGGCTTCTCATTACTCCACAAACTGTTACTTGAGAGTCAAGAGAGAGCCAGTTCAAAATTGTGCTTGAGAGAGCATTAGTCACATACTCGGCCACCCCATGACTTCCTCTCCAGGGATGTGTCATCTCTACACAGGAATTCTTATGTAGCCCATTATTCTGAGGAACATTAATAGCAATCATGCTACTCCTTCTGCTTCAATATTCCCTTATTGACCATAGCAATCATGGAGTTACTTTTGTAATGCAATCATTGCTTTTGCTGCCACTCAATCTGATAACCCTTACCTTTTATCCGACGATACAACTCTCCTTCTAAATCTGTTTTGTCTTGTCATTATTTGCAGAATCTGTATGTAGCATCAGACCTGTGATTTCTGTCACTGTCCTGCACGGGTATGGGCATCCTGTGTCTGTTGCATGCTGTGGTGATAACTGATGTTGCTATGACCCCTGATTGTGTGCTCCTGTCTGTGTTTCTGTGCCTTGGGCAAAAGAGCATGCAGTCTGAAATGATTGTCTAACGGATGGATGTAAGGATTGAACTGGGTGGGTCCAGTGGATAGGTGTACTATGTTGGGATACTTTTATCAAATGAGTAGGTTAGATGGGGGAGTTTCACAGTGCAGTTGCAGTCAGGGCCCAGCGGGCTGGGAGTATCTGTCCTTGTTCAGTGACCTGAAACTCAATATATCTGAGAGATGACACTTATTTCACTGCTGCAGTATTTTTGTTCTACTCTGATTTTCCTGTCTTGTTCCCTCTGGACGGCAACGTTGTACCATTCCTAAAGAATGTAGGACGTCTCCATGGGCTCGAGACAACATACTTCACAAGGTGTTCTATTCTAAGGGTTTATGTGAAATGTATTGACTTTATTTTACTTTCAACTTTTGCTTTTAAAACCTTCTGTCATTTCAGTTAATACCTTCTTCTCAGAAGCATTCTTGGCCTGATTCACTGCTGCTGCTCAATATGTCAGGCAGACTTTGCAGACCATTTAAAGTTGTTAGAGAAAGGAAAATGTATCAGCAGTGACATGGTGGGAGTAATTGGCTTGATTCATAGGCCCATGTTGAGATCTCATTAGAACTGAGGGTTTGGACTTCAGAGGACTGACAGGGCGGATTGAGAGAACTGGATTGAATAGAAGCACAGACAATGTAGGCTGTCTTCTCCTATTCTCCTTCTTTTATCGAGGTCATTGAGCAGAAAGTGGTAGCGTATGTTTCTCACCGATAGCTTGCTCTTGGCTCTGTATCTCCTCTTTAGATCTGCCCCCAAAGCACCGGTGAATGAGAAGAAAGAGAGGCCACTGAGCACCATGAGTGAAGCCTCTAACTACACAGGCGGCTCGGACTATGCCGCACACCCCAGCAGCCCCGCAGGAAGAGTGAGTGATACACATGAACACAGGTTTCCTACGGATGTCTGAAACATGTATTTATGGAAATGTATGGGGAAATAATACTTGTCAGTTTTAATATTCATTGACTATGTTTTATATAGTTATAGACCCACTGTCGTTTTGTATGTTGTGATATTTATTGTCATGAAGAATGACTTTCACCTACAGAGATATGGTAGACAGTAGACAGTGTCCAAGCTATAAGTATAAAAATGTTGAAATGGTCAAGGTCTGTAAACACACATCTCCAAGGTTTATTTAATGTTTTGTATGATGATTATGTAGTCCTAAACTCAAATTTGTCTATATATAGAGCCCAACTTTCCATATACTCATTCACATTTCCAGAACTCAAGACCATCCAAAAAAATCCACAATTTTGGGAAGAGATCCAACTCTATCAGGAGGAACCCCGGTGCCCCAATAATCAAGAACAACTGGCTTTATAAACAGGTGAGTGAGTGCAGATTTACATGCAACTTTAGAATTTGTGAAATCAATCATTTCATGAATCAGAGAGACAGAAACTTTGCATCATATATATTTTTTATTTGGGAATAAGCAATGTAATTTATATTAATTTCAAAGTTTCTCTACTACATTTTCCCTATTCTCCATAGATAAAACAAGATTTACATGCTCCCTCTCCCTGCTAGTGTTTGAACAACAGTTTTAAGATGAGCACAAAGGAAGCTTTTTGATGTCTTACAAGATCTCAGCTTTGCTTTGTCCAGCTTTTCTGCTCAGCCAGTCAGCCAGCATGGGCAGTGTTTAAATAGCAATCCCTCATCACGGTTCCCTGGTTGCTTACAGCAGGGGTGAAAAGGGGGTGCTTGAGGCAGTCAGGGCTCTCTCATGCTTCCTAAGTGGGAGACTTAGTTTTAGACTTTTAGTTTTGATTGCGCCGTCCTAGCACAGTTGTGTGAGCACAAGTAGGCTTCCTCTTAAACAGCTGCCAGCTGCCATTTCTTTGGGGATCTCAATCAGGGTGATGTAGTTCAACCAAAAGACTCACAAATCTGCCGCTGCGAAGAAAAGCTGGATTTGCACTTTTATTTTCCTCCCTCGTTCAAATCTGGAAGCTATTCCTTGGCTGGAAAAAAAACTGCAGCCCTTCAGTTGATCCATTGGGAAAACAAAATGCCACAGTGATTCACAGTGAAAGCCTAATTTTTTTTCCTTCCCACCCAAACTGCTTTCACAAGCGGAGTGAGATCTGACAGAACTGTTGGTGAATGGTACATCATACATGGTCACATCAAAAATGACTGGCCAAGACTTTTTGCAGGCAGGAGGCAAGGTGATAAATTAATGGAAGCTATTATAGATATTTCAATCTCAGTGTTGCACTATTTCAGGAGTACTTCAAAAATGAACATTCTGAATTGCATCTGGTATTACAGAACTTTTCAATTGTATTATGTTAACCATGTTGGTCCCTGGAAGTGAATTTCCATTTGAAGTAAACTGCAGTCTACATGTCATTCGACCATAATGACAGAATTGTCTCTGAGTGGAATCCAAGATTAAGCACTCTACTCAAATTTTCCGATAAAGTAAACCGGGGCAGTTAATACCCTATCCCTTACCCCTCCTCCGGTTCCAAGCAGCAGCCTGAAAAGCCCTTTGAACACAGCCTCGAGTGATACCGGAGAACGACTTCAGTAAAGGGGCTTTATTTTTATTACCCACTGAACAATATGCTCCCTCTTAAAGGGGAAGCTGTTGTTTTGGTTGAAATCACATACATACAACAGTGGAGCACTATTTATTATGTTCACTTCATATCTGATATCAAATCCTTCCCCTGAACACCACTGAGAATGTGTAAAACCGAATAAGTCCTTGAAAGTACAAAATGGATGGCTTCCACACACTCCATTAAAATTAATGGGTTTTATTATCTAGATAATATTAAAAACATTATGTTTTTGCCAAGGAGGCCTTCATTAGACAACAATCAATCAGAATGCAGCAATGTACTGTATACACACCACAGAGGATGGGGGCAACACAAAGTAATCACTGATTTGCTGGTGATATGCTAACCAGGTGGGGGCATACCAACCAGACACAATGTTATTATTGATTGTCTGGTGTGTGTCGAAGGGCATGACCAAACATACAGGCATAGAGCAAACAGTCAATCACATGGAAGGAGTCAAACAAACTATATCAAAGGGGGTTTATGCACTCTGTATACGCTGCTTTCCCAAACTCGGCATCTATTGCACGCCAGACCGTCCTGGTAGGGGGATCCCTCTCTGAGTAGTCCCTCCCGAGGTTTCTTCCAGTTTTATTCCTGAAAGGCTTTGTTGGAGTTTTTGCTTGTCCTCTGTGAGGGTCCAAGGCGGGGGGATGTTGTGTACTAACCATTTATTGTTTCACATGTTGGGCACTGTGAAGCCCTTAGAGACTGTAACGGTGATTAAGGGCTATACAAATAAAATGTGATTTGATTTAAACTTAGGACAACAACAGCAAGTCCAGGGTAGGTCAGTCAGCAAAGCATATACATTCAATCTCCATTCATTCATCTGCTTATTCCTAGTCACACTGGAGCCTATCTATCACAGGTCTATGACAGACTAACACAGATAGATATGCAAACACGCTCACACCTATGTATGTCTTCGGACTGTGGAAGTAAACCCACGCAAACACAGAAAGGATCCAGATTTGAACCCAGGACCTACTTGCTATGAAGCAATAGTGCTAATGGACTGGACTGCATTTATATAGTGCTTTTCTAGTCTACCGACCACTCAAAGCACTTTACAACAAGGCCTACATTCACCCATTCACACACACATTCATACACCGATGGCAGCAAGCTGCCACGCAGGGTGCTGGCGCAACCATTGGGAGCAATTTGGGGTTTGACACTTCGACATGCGGACTGGAGGAGCTGGGGATCGAACCACCGACATTCTGATTAGTGGCCGACCTGCTCTACCTTCTGAGCCATAGCCGCCCACAGAAACCTGATCAGTTAGCCATGCAGGTGAAAGAAAAACATGTCACAATCTAAGAAGACCTCAGAGGACCCGAGGAAGAGAGTAGTGCGTGTGCATCAGTTTGGGGTATCAGTCATATCAAAAACATCTGGGCTCCATCAGTCCACTGAGACAAATATTATAGAAATAGAGAGCAATTAACATGACAGCGACTCTGACTGGAAGTCCTTTTAAAAATATCACCAAGCAAAAACAACCCCAGAATAACATCCAGAGAATAACAAGCCTCCATTGCTGCATTTAATGTCATTGTGCATCTGTCAACAATAAGAAGAAAACAGAATAGAAATGGCGTGGCAGTGGTCTCTAAGAGGATGACAATGCCCCCCATCCACAGGGCACTAAGACACTTTATGTTGTTTCTTCCTGTAATTTGTCATCCGTCTGTGCATATATGTTACGGTTATTTTCCTCTATAATATTTGAAATAACCACACTCTGTAGGGTTCACAAACATTCAAGCATGACTGTAGAAGTACTCATCCTTTCTATTTGTGGTGGAATGTAGTTTGTGGGGTAACCTTGCTTGCTTGCTTGTTCTGTGGTCCCTGTAGGACAGCACAGGGATGAAGCTGTGGAAGAAGAGGTGGTTTGTGCTGTCCGACCTGTGCCTGTTCTACTACAGAGGTGAGTGATGTCTTGTCCACTACCAACACCTTTCTGTTGTGTTGCACTGCTAACAACAACAACAGCAGCGGTCGAATACTGGTTGAGAGGGCTGTGACCATGCGAAGCTGTACTCTTTGCAATTGTGATATTCATCTGGATCCAAATCTCTGTCTTGAGCTGCTGTGAGTCTCCGTGGAACGCAGTCTGTTGGGACTAACTGAGGAGATATCGCAATTGGAATGGCTCTTCTGTCCCCCTGAACAAAGCCAGGGGTTGAAACAAGGTTTGGAAGCAGCCACAGAAAGATAGAAGATAGAGCTTTGCAACAAATTAGATTTCACACTCTAATGGTAAATTATATTTCAGGCAAACATGTTCCTGAATTGTATATAAAAGCTGCATCCATAGATTCAGTAGCACCAAACAGGATTTATCTTGTTCATCTGTATATGTCCTTATCGAATTCTACATTGTATTGTATGTACTGTATGTAACATCATATTAACACAGTGATCAATTTTTGGGATGTGAGTCTAATTTATTAATGACAACCCATTCTTGCATAACCAGTTTCATTTGTATTGCAATGGAAACTTGAATGAGTTTTATGATTTGTGATCTTCCAGTGCTTTAAATGACCACTAGCATCTCCATCAATCATGTCCTTTCATATATGGGCTCACTGTGAGAGTCCGAGCCCAGTTTGAGGATTTTCCATTCCATAATTAAATGGGGCTTTCTCATGAGCCGTCCTCCCTGCTACCATTGCACTGTAGGAAACCGTCGCTAAACTGGCGAGCCTTTCTCCCTCTTTCATACAGTGCAAATGGTAATATTAAATATTGACACAGCTGTGTTCAGAAAGCATTTGAAAACTCCCCTACTGAAAAAGTCCCAATGATAGCTGTGAGTCAGTGAGGCCATCAGGTGACTGTAGACTAGCCCTGCTAGGCTGGCACTGCAGAGAAACTATAATTGTTGCCTGGCACAAGCCCAGACTGATAGCCCCGACTCACTTTGTGTGGATACAGACATCATTTGTGCTGAGCAGGATGACGAAATGTCTGTGTTGTTTCTGGTGTCTGCTGCTGCTGTCACCCTCTTTCTGTCCTCTGACTGACAAAAGCCATGGACAGCAGCAGACCCAAAGGCTGCATGTTGAGATATTGTACCCATCAGCAGAGAGTGGGTAGAGAGGTCATGAACTTCCCTGTCCCTGATCTAAACACACAACTGCTATCTGCCACACTTACCTATCAGAGTATTACTGTGAACTCAGGCTCCCACTCAGTGTCAGCTTATGTTGGGAGTGTGTGTGTGTGTGTGTGTGTGTGTGTGAGGTGTGAGGCTGCCGAACAGATCAATCCCTCAATCCTTCGGTCGTTGAGCCAGGGCTCTGCAGGACAAACAGCTCGACTTCCTCCAAACTACTTGAGGCCAACCAGAGTTCAGCTACCAAATAACTGCCCTGAAGATTATTTACTATTGGCTATAGACCGTATTCCTTCCACCCTCCACCACTATGTCACAAGCGGTTTCTGTTGACGTTTGCATAAGAGCCCCACTTTGAGTTATGTTTGTTCCTTGAATTATTCAGTATAGAAAACTACAGGGACAGAAACATGGATGCGGTTGAGCAGCCTGACTTTCAGTTCCCCAAATT
>CABFOP010081972.1:0-11592 GCA_900683385.1 Anoplogaster cornuta
GCGAGCCAGACCTTCTCATCCAACATCACCGCCTGACCTCACAAATGCTCTTTTGGTTGAATGGGCACAAATTCCCTCAGACACTCCAAAAGCTGTGGAAAGCCTTCCCAGAAGAGTAGCGGCTGTTATAGCCGTAAAGTGGGATACAACTCCATATGAATGCCCATGGTTTTAGAATGGGATGTCCAGCAAGCACATATAGGTGTGATGGTCAGGTGTCCACTGACTTTTGGCCATATAGTGTATGAACCCCTATTCAGCCCACAGCATGAAGTGTCGTGGATTATAAAGACGGCAGTGAAAATGTTGCTGTTAATGTCTGAGTGCAGAAAAACAACAGGAGAAAAAGACAAATTATAATGATCTCTGTTTTGGCAATAATATTTATTTGTATTTTCCGAAGAGTAACATATAGTTCAGGACAAATGAATGCTTGAGAGAAGCTAGTACAGTACAGTAGTTTGCAGAACACGTGACCCAGAATTGCACCATATTTAGTGAAGACAAACTGCACTCTGAACTGGGGATATATTTGTTCTCATAAACAAACAATATTTCCTGTTAGCAAGTGTTTTCTTTTACTGCTTAGTTACAGACTAAGAACAACTGATTGTGTTTTGGACAACTTTTTGGATGGCCAAATGTATTGAACACAGGCCTATTCATTATTTTCCCCATACATCGCATAGAGTCAAGGGCCTCAGAAAAATCAGATTGTTATAATCAGACAAAATCAAAAGCACTGACGTTATGTCACCATGACACAAGTCAACATACCATCTCAGACACACAAACAGAACAACAGCGGGTAGCCGAGAAACTTTAGAGGAAAGCGCAGGGATAAATTGTTGGATTTGTTATTGCTACTAGAGGGCTAAGCCGAAGAGAAAGAGAGAAAGGTCATATAAATGCAGAGAAGAGCTTTCAGATAGACATGCTTTTGGGGACTACACACATAGATATAGTATTCTACGTTCTGAGCTGCGACAGACTTCAAGCAGAAGAGAAAGACAGAGGACAGAGATAGAGTCAGATATAGCGCAGAGAGGATTATAATGCTAGGCAAGGTTAGCATGCTTGCGGTGCGAGAAACTTTACAGGAAGCCAAAGACACACAGATCACATGTAAACGCTATAGCGACAGAGCACTAATCTTAAAGCTAGGCTATTCATTGGACACTAAAGCTAATTACAGGAGCTACATATACTGTATATGCTGTATATATATATATATAGGAGATTGTATATCAAACAAGCTGGATAGGCAAGGCATTGCATGCACGTGCAAAGGAAGCAAATCTAGCAGCAGTATCAAGACAAACAAAATGTCTGGCTTTCCAAGACTACCACAGTGAGATTCCTTTGTCGCTGTAATGAAGCCCATGTTGTTTGTGTCACAGTACGTATGCCAATTTGAATTAGGAAATGAATGGAGATAGGGCCAACACCACACACATCTGAGGAAGCGATTTTTCAACTTGTTAAAACTGTAGGCTACTCTCTATTAGGACAGTTAATCAAGAACATGTATAATATCTACCGACTACAAAAGCGACAGAACAACAAAAGCAAAGATTTTTCAAATCAAAGGTACTTTCATTTCCAACAGACCCTTTGTGTCATGACACATTCAGACCAATTTTTTTAAACACTTATGAACAACCATCAGACATTGCACAGGTCAGGTCATGTGTATACTCTAAAGTGCACAACCTCCCCTTGGAGGGAAACTAGACAATACTGGCAATTGATACTAAGGCAACACAGTTACAAACACACTAAGGTACACATTGGCACATACTGTCAAGTATCACTTGTGCACAAAAAACACAGGGCTTCAGAGTTAAAATGGCTTTGCATATTCATTTGAAATCCAAACGGCAGTCTTACGTCTCTGTGAGAGTTTTCCCAGGTGAAATCTGTCACGTTCTTTAACCGTGAGTTTAAAGCCAGTCCCTGAAACACATTTTCTTTGAAATAGCTATTATAGTCACAAACCAAATCAAATATTTCTGACATACATACACAGGAAAAAAGCCTTTTGGACTAACAAGATGAAAATACAGGTAATCTATATTGGATAGAGAAAATATGAATAACTTTACCTCACAAATAGTCTCTGGTTATATGTCTTATATACACGTATGTATACACAAAGATATGTACTTAGGACATCTTGAAATTCTATTTACAATCTATGATCAAAAGTGATTGTACACTGACGAACCATGTTGAGCAAATTGTGCTTTTCTAACTTGTGTTCTAATGAAAATGCTACAGAACCTCTGCTTGGTAAATCAGGGTTCACGCTCCGTCAACTAAACCCACTAAAGCACTCTTTTCGTCTAACTACTTGGCATTTTATTAAACTGTCTGGAAACACGATAACTATTGTACACTCAAATTCACCTTTTCTATTCATATTTTGCAGGGCATACAGATTGGACCCATATTCAACTATTGCTTGTGAGTGAATAAAGTAGAAACCTCAGTTGCAATGCTAAGGGATGCTCCTCCTTCCCCTATGACTTAGTGCAAGTGATGTCAGGTATACAGTAGCTGCAAATCTGGTGAAGTTCCTACACTCAAACAAAACACCACCATTGCCCCTCTCCACCCCAGATCCTGTGTCTTTGAGTAAGTGCTCATCTAAAAAAAACAATAACACCATTGACAAAATCTCCTCTTACTCCTCTCTCAATACGGTATTGTAGGTAGGAGGTTTTCATCCACTACGTTCTTCGGGTTGCCTCATGTCTGTCTAAAGGCATGATTATACCACCTTCATATTGTAAATCATAATATGGCGTGGACGGTACACTCCAAAAAAAAATACAGCTGGGTTGGAAATGGTCCCCATTTTGATATGAGCTTTAGCTGCTGACGTCAAACAAAATGGGTTTTAACGAGGCTAACCTTAAATACTCTAGAGAAAAAAGTGAGACAGAGTAGAAGGATTATAAGTAAAGGAATCTTAAAGGAGCATCATGAGGCAGGGCGTCCTGTTAAAGGACATTTGTTGATGCGCGTGGACTGACATGCCTGCATAAGAAAGGAACAGAATACCATGATCTTGTCTTTGCGTCATTTTGATGTAAATAATACAATTCATTCATCCAACAGCTAGGCACTTTTCCTCCTCTCCCTTTTCCTTGCCTTCACTTTTGGTAAATATTTCCAAATACATTATTATGGCGTGTTCGGGTTCGGGTCGCTCTTATATCGTCCTAAGAGAATTATGTCCAAAATCACGGCTTGAAGTACGTGCAGATGTAAAGGCAGTTTGATTGAGCTGAGGTAAGCTGAAGTGCTTTTTTAAAAGCATAAGTAAGATTAAAATGTAGGTTACAATAGAACACAACCACATTTGGCACTTAACAACATATTCGGCAAATGAGAGCGATTAAAAATTAAACTCTTCCCCATCAACCTATTGCACAAGCATTTCATATCACAAAAATACATATAAAGTTACATCACTTACACTACTCTACACTAGGAAAGGCAGACAGAAGTACTTTTACATAGCTTTGGACCAAGGCGGTCCATGGCAAAGCTACAATACATAATATATGGATATATCTGTAGGTCTTTTTTCTCAAATATACTTTTTAATATGTGACTTTGGAGGAAAGAGGGGGAAAAAATAGATTACCAGTACATTCACGACAAACATTTCATCCGTCTAGGGGAAAAGTACAGGAGGTTTTGGTGAGATGAGTCTTATAGATCGTGGCCAAGCCGTTCGATCTCCTCAATAAGAAAGTCGATGTCCTCAAAGGTAGCGGCGGGATTTGAGATCACCATCCGGAAAAAGTTGACCTTGTCCCCCTGCGGCTGGTAGCTGACCATGGTGGTGCCGTACTCCATCATCCGGGCCTTGATCACCGGGGCCACCTGACGACAGCCAACACAACGCATTACTGCTGTTTCCTTCGACTATCACATAGAGAAAAGCATCCAGGACAGTTTAATTTGACCACTTTGACTGGACTGACTGGATTAATGAGTAAGTGCTGTAATAGAGGCTTTACAGTTGAAAACCCTCCTCGTAACCACATCTGGAGCCATCATGGAGGTCCATTGGAGAATTTGTTGTGCGCCAAAAATGGATAAATATGTAACAACTGGCCAGGCAATAAAATATACTTGAAAGACAATTAGCTGAGGACCTCCAACACATTTCAAAGCCCTCTATAGATGATCTGAGACAGAATTGGATGGCCTCTACCTGTGGCTCTCACTCTCACTCTCAACTGTGGTATTCACTGACCAATCATATATCTTCATTCTCTCTAATCTTGACTATTTAAAGACTGCATTCTTCTCTTTCTGAGCATTTTGGAACTTTACTTTTAGCAAAGTGTCTCATCACTATGTTACTTTGTTAGTTTTTCAGTAACTGCTCACTGCAATCCTGGTTTGTGCCGTCCATTACCTCCCAACCCTGCTAACCCGTAAAACATCAGCCAGGCTGACAACTAACACCACCAAGGTATGCAACACTTTGACCACAGCTGCCAAGTGGAGAGGTTGTCCCCTGGAGTAATGTGGTGACCGTTACTTATTTTGTGCTCAGCCCGGTCGATGATGGCAGTGTGGATTCTGTCTTTGATGAGCTGTGGCAGATTGAACTACAAGCTTGCAGCAGAAAGAGAAAGTAACACTATCAACTGTTATTTTACCAACACATCTAGTTCACAGAAAAATATCTGTCTTTGCCATATAACTGAGATATTGCATACATTTTGGTATAAAACACAGGATGTTTTTCTGTTTCCATTTAGGTGTACTGCTTTTAGTTCTTGGGAATATTTCTAGATCTGTAAAAAAGCAAGCTAGAAATGAAAAACTATGAAAAAAAAAATCCATATTTGACTTAAGGATATGCACATACGATTCAGTACCTCAATGCGACAGTTTGAGCTTAAGGGCTTACGTTACCAGCATAATCTACCAAGAATACATAATACATCTGGATTTATTAAGTTGAAAATGTAGAAACTTTCAAAACTCCACTAACAATATCAAAGCAGGTTTCAATGTCAACTGCACAGCGGCAGTCGTGGGTCTGGTTAGTGTGGAGGCTGCAGCGCTCTGCCTGGCACTGTAAGCTGCTCCACACTTCTCATCACAACATACTGTACTGTAATTACAGTCATTCCCCTTAAATCTGTTGCAGGTGTCCTGTTGCAATTGGCAAGCCTGAAATTTCAGCAAAAATAATAAATCAGCAGCTGCAGATTTCCTTCAAATCAGCCCTTTTGACAATTTTCCAGTTTTCTTGGTCCAATTTGCCTTTGAGAGTAACCATTACGGCGACGCAAGTGGAAATTGAGGAGCGTTTCTCCAAACAGGACCTTTCTCTCTGGGTTCTTCATTGTGCTAATCGGGCAACATTACATCATCCTCTCAGTCTTGGCGTCAATGCCTCCGGAAAAAGTGCAAGCTGGCTAAACATTCAGTCCGGCGAAGCGTGTCCGCGCTACTTTTCAATCAAACTACGAAAACAAAAAGGGAAACCTCTCCTTCAGATATGCTGTGACGAAGATGGCAGCCATTTACGGTTGCTAGAACTCTTTGTATGGCTGACACGCACACCATCTGTTTGTCCTAATTGTCAATTAGTCGGCCCCTGCTGCTCTGGGCTCCTCTGAATGGCCGCCACAGTAGCAGCCTCCTTGTGCAAGCGACTGATATCAGCCTCACTGCCCAACCCTTCGCCCACTCTCCCTAAGCCCAAGCGTACGATAGCCTACCTAGACGCACGTGTTAGGGCAACGATATACAAGTGGATAGTCATTCTGTGTCCGATGAAGAAGAGAACGCGTGACGGTCGAGCTGGACGCGAGTGACGGAGGTGTGGGTCAGATGAACGGTGTGTGGCGTGGATAGTAGTCAGGGGTGCTTATCTCCGCTCACCCACCTTGTGCAGGCGTTTCTTTTTCTCCTCTTTGTCCTCCATGTAGCGGACGCCGGGAGGGAGGTACCAGAAGCAGACGTTGGTGTGCTGAGGCTGAGGGGAAGAGAGCAGACCATTCAGCTGCCTATTGATATTCACACACTAAATGCGCAAACATTCATATACACACACATGTTCCAAATTGCACCAGACTTCCATTACTGAAATCCAAAGTGCCATGCCAGACTGCATTGTGTTTGAAAATGGGACTTCACATCTTGTCAAAGAAATCCATTCGGTGGCCAAAGCATCAGGCAGGTAGGCTTCTGGCTCTTTCACAGATAAACACCGTGCCCGAAAGCCTCTCGCAGCTCCGTTTCTTTGGCATCAGCTGCCACGCTAGATGCCGGTGGAAAAGCATTCATTACCAACAGCTGACTAGCCATGCACACCAGCCTCATTTATACGGCTGGGCTGGTCGTATATTCAACATCACGACGGTGTAATGGCTGTCCGGGAGGCAGAGCCAACTGGGACGGCGCCCAGAGGACTTCTTCCTGTCACTCTCTGGGCTATGATGCTCTCCGCCTTTGCGGCTCAATGGGAAACAATAAGCCTTGAAACTTTGAAGACCTTCTACTTCAAATGAGTTTTTTTGGCTTAATAACACCATCACACCCACTTATTTTTGTTGTTGTACTTTTGCTTGGTAGGAGACATTTCAAAAACCACGCTATTCATATGCATATGAGCAATCACGGTCCATTATGCTAGTCATTAAACATAATAGCAGCACATTATACCGACAGCTAGTGGGAAAAATGGCATTCATCCAACACAAAGCAATAGCGCACTGCTTACCAATCAAGTCAACTATAATTGTCATTGAATATACTGAGGTAAAAGAGGCAACACGAGCTAATGTTAGCTTCTGCTCATTATTTTTCAACAGAGCGAAAAATGAAATGTGAACGTACTTTCCCATCGAAGACCATCTCGTATCCTTCTCTGTCCTTGATCTTGTTGTACAGGTACTCGGAGAGCTCCAGACACTTGTCAATTTGAGCCTCGAATCCAATGGTGCCCTGTCAAAGAAAAGGTTACACACTGTTATCTCTGATGATGTTAGAGATGAAAGTCAGACAAACAGTAGAGGCTCTGTGATTGTAAAGCCTTTAAAGATTGTAAAGATTGTAAAGGCGTTTCCTTTATCTCTGGGCAACTAAGAAGAGACTGCAGGTAGACATTTCTTCTGCTGGATAATTTAATTTATTTCAGTATTGTGAAAATGCATATGATAGAGTTGAAGAGCAAAGTTAGAAGCAATAATAAATAAATACCGAACAAATAAAGGATTGTGGCACTGCATTAAGAAACCCACTGACGCCCTTTGTGATCCTAAGAGATGCATGTGAGTGGAAACAGGACTACCTTGGCTCTCCACATGAGCCACAGCTTGAAGATGTCCACATGGCGTCCACACTGCAGGGCCTTGTCTCCGGTGTCGTAGGACAGGTCGTAGTGTTTGTCCTGCTGGAACAGGTAGCAGGCGTGCATCTGGTTGCAGTTCTGCATCAGACCCTGTCAAAAGATGGGGTTCAGAATATTTATGGCCCAATAGCTTGTGCTGAATTACCTTAATGGAATAAAGGTAATTTTGAGAGTGGAATGAGACCCACCTCCTCTCTGACCAGGAGGGCAGAACACTGCAGGGGGACTGACATCATTTTGTGTGGGTTCCATGTTACTGAATTGGCCCTGGGATTAACAACAACAATAACCATCACGCACTATCACATCTAACGTTTCTTAGGCTTGATCTTCTATCTGGATCTCCTATCCGAGACCGACGGTACTTGCCTATCAACTCCATCCAGCTTCCACCTGTGTCTCCTGGACATGAGGAGACTTCCTCCCCACGCACCCTGAGAGGAGAGAAACACCAGACATGTTAGGCTTTTATTTTCAAATGCACCAAGGTATCATGGTGTCAATTATAGAGACCAATATATTGATTTGCCGATAAATCAGGCTTTTATTAAATATCGGATATTGCCCGGTCCAATATAATGGAGTTTTCTGACCACAGATCCATAAAACAGTCTGTAAACCAGTGATGAAATTTTGTATTTCTGTTGCACATTTCTTCACTTAATTGACCAATTAAAGGCCTAATGTATCCTGTATCCCAGAGTTTCACCTACCCAGCCTTAGGATGCTGCTAACCCTAGAAGAATTTCATAAGTCTTTGTAATTTCTTGCCATGGAAATGGTCAAACTTTGACACAAAAAATTGTCTATCAGTGACTCCAGCCTTACAATATCGGTATCTGCCTTCAAAAACTCATATTGGCCCATATCTGCCCATATGCCCATATGACGGATGTATTTGCATGCTTTATTGCATTTCCCAGCCTCTTGTACCATGATCGTTTCATAATGTTCACTACAATGAGTTAAAAAGGCCATTAAATGCACCGTGACAAAGAGTGCATCAAGAGCTGCCTCCACAAAAGCACATACACCAATAAGATGGCAAAATATAGCAGGATGTTTTTTATTTTTTGCTTTTTCATCCTGGCTCGTAAAGGAATGATGGGTAAGGGTGTTTACATCTCTTAATAGAGGTGTCCCCCTGTCAGGCCTAAATCACCGTCATTAATAGATAGAGTTCTCCCAGTGAGGGAACCCATGATGGCGAAGTCAGGGGAGGAGATGATTTACAGCCTCTGCTCCAGTTTTTCTAATCTCCAGTGTTAGATAGGAAATGGCTAGCTCCTATCTAGGTCAACGGAAAGCAATCGAGGCGAGACAGATATAATACACTTGTCAAACCCACTGGTGAGCTCTGCATTCCTCTGCCTCTGCTAAAATCACCCGAAGAAAGGCACTTGTAAACGTGTCTCAGTGGTTAACAGTCCTGTAGATTCATACAAACAGTCATTGTACTCACGTCCACGTGCATCCAGATGTTGTACTTTTTGCAGATATCAGAGATGGCAATAAGAGGATCGAAAGCCCCATACACTGTTGTGCCCGCAGTCGCGCTTACGAAGAAAGGTACGAAACCCTGCACAAGAAAACAACAAACAATCATACATAAAGTCTTTCTTTTGCAGTAGTGTCACAGAGCAGTGTCATAACTGCACCTATGTATACCTGTATGTTAGCAGATCCATATCACATTT
Source organism: Anoplogaster cornuta (assembly GCA_900683385.1). Classification (NCBI taxonomy): domain Eukaryota; kingdom Metazoa; phylum Chordata; class Actinopteri; order Trachichthyiformes; family Anoplogasteridae; genus Anoplogaster; species Anoplogaster cornuta. Next base: position 9,091 of record CABFOP010081972.1, read on the forward strand.
CCTCCACCATGGTTTCAGTTGAGTGAATACCATAATGAAGTGATATCTACTGCCTCAATGCAGAGTTATAAATGTGTATTACATTACCTTCTGTTTAGCATCCAGTATTCTCCTCTCGAGGTCAGCCGGGATCATTCTACCACTACACACGGAAAAAAAACAAGCCTTTGTTGCTTGGATACTTTGTAAATTCATATACCGGCATCGAACGTGTTTGTCTTTCTGTTGTACTCCTCAAATTAGAGGCCGGCTGTACCTTTCATCAGCCTTGATGCAGATGACGCTCTCAGTCCCAATGCCGAGGGCTGCTGCACCTTTTTTGATTGAGAAGTGGCTCTGAAAGATAATAGAGAGAGAGAGAGAGATCACGTTCCAATATCTAGAAGACGCCAACATAGTTTATGTTTAATCGTGATTGCCTGTACCGGGAAGTCAAAGCAAGGAAAATGTGAAAATATGCAGTACAAATTGCTGAGCAGCTCTCAGTGTGAGACGTTTGCACTTTATTCATTGTCTTTTGGCATCTTTCAAAAGTCCCGAAAAGCTGCGGGAGGGTGACGTACATCACAGACAGACAGTCGCTTTGTGTCCTTCTGTGTCCGACACACATAACGTCGGCTTTATATCAGCTCTGGCTGGGTGGAAGTGACACGTTGTCCTTTCCCTGTCTAAGAAACGCAGCAGGCATAATTGGTGCTGCTGCTGCTGCAGGATGCAGGAACATCTCAGAGACTTTTGTTGGAGTAGGCGTCCATTTCTTTAGACACTCCTTATTCTCACACAGAGATTACAAGATCTTTGAGATTTGATTAAAAATATTGTTCAAAAGGTGTTCAATTATATTTGATCCAACCTTATACAGGTACATTTTCCCCATCGGTGCAGAGGTAGATAGCTAACAAATGAAGAAAACATTACACAGTGGCAGTGAAACAAAAAGAGCAACCATTAAGAGAGAAAGATGCCTACGTGTTCAGATGTGAAGGCCACCAGTCGAGGAACAGATGACATTCCTTTCTCCTTCACTTCAGGGAACATCTTGAAGCGGGCCAGCAACATGGCATACATATTAGAAATAGCACCACCTAGAGGACAGAGGGGACCACTCAGTGATTTACTGTCTCGGGCTGTCAGTGTCCTGTCATTCCACATCACAGCCATGACTAATATGTAATGCTTGGCTTCTTATTAGCACAAAGTGTAATAGATATTTTTAAATATGCATGTAAACAATTAAGATTTTTTTTTGTTTTTGGTTACAACGATAGGAAATGACCTGAACCTGAAATGACAAAAAATTATAATACAAAATCCCATTAATGCAGTAGCTCATTGTCCACAGTGTTAGAGTCTCACTATGCCAATCACATTGCTAGAGAATCATCATGGGTGACTTCATTATGCTCTCTGATGATTGCTCCTCATCACATGTCACAAGTGAATGGGTGAAATTAGAGGCTGAGAGGGGTGAAGCAAAAAAATATATATTCTATGCTAATCGTCTGCATGTGAACCGAGTTCCATTTATATCATCAAAATGCAAATTGACACATACAGTACACAGACCGTTCCATTTTCTGTGAAACAGAGGGGTTGAGAGTGATCGGCGTCACCTACATACCAGGAGAGAAAATGCCATCCCCTCGCCCGTCCAGCCAGCCAACGATCTCCCTCATCTTCTTCAGGGTGACGTATTCCAGCAGCACAAAGACAGGAGCCACCTCATAGGTGAACCTGCATTACCCAAGGGACATCACATGGTCCAGGTTACACAGATATGGTGCCAGATGCCCACACAAAAAAAAAGACACAATGCACCGTGACTCATCAGCACAAAATGGCCAGTGGTCTCAACCAGACATGTATTTTCCTGCAGTTTGGTGGTTTCAGAATGGATTCAGGTGTGGTGGGCGATACTCAAATTGATGGTTCAGGATTACACTAGCTGCTCAGCTCTTACAGAGTGAGTGAAATATCAAAGTATTTCAAAATCCACACAGGAAAAAGCAGCATTTATTACAGTATAGCGTAGTAGAAATAGTAGAAATGTTCCTTGACATTTTTCTATTTAGTAATAGGTTACATACAGTACAAATTAGACAACAGAATTCCTCAAGGCAGGATCTTAATTTAAGCTTTTGAACAAACTATACTGCCACCTAAAATTGAATACAAGTCTGTATACTAACATTCTGATAGGTTTCCATTCTTTCTTTTTTTTCCATAAATAACACTTTGATTCTGTTGTTCAGAAGCACTTCCCATGATCACGCCACATTAAACAGTACATGCCTTTTTAATTTGCAGAGACTGCAACTGCAAACCCAGTGTCAACAGAAGGTTTATTTTGCCGAGTCTCACAGTTGCCATGGCTGACTCTCACAGAGTTTATCACCCACAACACACACTGACATTAGCTTCAGATTAGTCTGAATTTAATTTCAGAGCTAATTTTCTCCCCCTTGAATGCCCATGGGGATAGGAGGTGGGAGGCCGGGTTGG
>CABFOP010081980.1:0-12056 GCA_900683385.1 Anoplogaster cornuta
AACGCCTCGGGATTCCCCCGGAAGAGCTGGACGAAGTGGCCGGGGAGAGGGAAGTCTGGGTCTCCCTGCTTAGGCAGCTGCCCCCGCGACCCGACCCCGGATAAGCGGAGGAAAATGGATGGATGGATGGATGGTTTATCGCAATGGACGTTGGAAGGCAGGAACGGCCGAGTATGCAGCCAATCATTTCATTGCAGCCAAATGGATCATCTAATCATTTAATTAGAGCTGAAGGTAACGTTAACAGAGTCTGTCCAATCATTTCATTCGGACCGAATGAAATGATTGGACGTATTTATTACAGTATTACAGCTGCTACAGACACCGGATTTTTTTCATTTTTTTTTCAGAGTACTTGATTTATTTATTTATGTCAGGATATAAAGACAATTTCTACTAATATAACCGAAAATGCTGCTCAGAACATTGCTCGTATTACCTTTAAAAGGCGATCATGAATGTTGTTAAGTAGGGCAAAGTTGTGCTCTCATATTCCCTTAGCACTCATAACTATATCCCATGCAGGTGGCTCCACCTGGTTGGTTTCCAGTGGCACCACTGAATCCCCAGGCACCCCCGACCCCTACCAGCCTGCCTTTAGCAGCCCCATCGCATTACACAGGGGGAGGAAGCCTGGCCCCCCTGCGCTCCCCGGGACCACCACCACAAACGCACATGGCTCAAGTCCCACAGCTGCAGCAAAGTTTACACCTCCATCAGTCTCTTCCTCTCCAGCAGATGTCCTATCAGCAGTCCCCCCTCCGCCAGCAGATACCACAGCCCCGGATGCAAACTCCCTTACTGTCTCAGTCCCAGTCCATGCAATCACAGTCACAGCCCATCACCCAGCTGCCCCACTCGCCACCTCAGAACCAACCTCTGTTGCCTTCCCAAATCGCCACATCGCCAATGCCCCTAGCCGGGCCTCTGTTGCCTGGCACCGGCACCACCACGCCTACAGATAGCGGTGCTGCCACTGGGGGGACATTCTGCTCCTGTTCGTCATCCTCTTCCTCCTGCTCCTCCTCCTGCTCTACTGCTGCTCTGCCTTCCACTGCCAAACTTCACCCGACACCCCCCACCTCCACTCTTCCTCTGGGACAGCAATGAAACCATGGCGAAGAGTGAGGTAGATGCAAAGGAGTGAGTGATGGGAAGACTAGTTGGAACAAGACGTAAAGCAAACCCGTACAGAAGATTGGATGTGTGTATGCGAGAGAGGTGTGACCACAACGAGCAAATGGATTCCAGTGTGTTTCTGGATAGGGTGGGGAGTGAATGTGAGAGATGGTAGATTCTAGTATGTACAGACAGATATGGAACACAGGGGCTGGTGGTTATGAATAATGGTATGTTTGGGTGTTGAGTTGTATAAATTCTGTAATGTGTGAGTGTGTGCATATGTGAGTGTTCGTGCTTTCATGTCTTGTCATTGTCAAGTACATATCCCCTATGTGTTCTGACACAAATTAACAGTCATGTTTTTGTTTTCAGTCCAACACAGCTGGACCTGGACTCTTGACACGGAGACACAAAGGTGTATTGACATTTGTGTTTCATTTGTCAATGCTTACAGTGAAAGGACTATCAATTTTAAAAGTGCAATTAGTAACTGTCATATAAATCAATCATCCTGTATTGTAGTGATTTGTCTGTAAGGCATAAACAAAATATTTTTGTAGAAAGCACGTTGACATTTAAAACTATAGTCCTATAGCACAAAGTGTTTCAACGGGCAGTGAACTGTGACACAATTAAAACAACAGCATGTTACACAGTAGAGCATGGTGAAGTTATTTGGCTACCATCGCTACCACAATGCCACTAAGCACACTGTTATGCAGTGTAGTGCACAGGCACAGCATGTACTTAGTTTGTATTATTTTGCATTAAGTAGTAGTGATAAATTACAAACTAATTGAATTATAAATTCTGATTAAAAAATGCTGGTTAATTGAAATATGTCATCTCTGTTCAGCGGACTTTTGTATTGAGGTTAACTGAATATTCACTCAACCCAAAACTGCATGACCTCATGGCTACTTTGACTTGCCTGAACATAGTGCAATCTGCTTACACTTATATTTATGAATCTCACATCTGCACATCTGCAGCCAGCTGAGGTAATTTATCAGTCATAAGTCAATTGGTTTTCACTATGATAGGATTTTACCATAGACATTTTGCTTTCAGTTTCAGCACTGCATATCAAGGTGTCATATTGAGGGGGAAGGTGAAAGAGAAAACTGCCAAGTTATGGAATGCCTTTTAATTACTACATTTTTTGTGAGTGTGTATTTTTTCTGTGTGACAAAGCTTTGTTATACTGCTGCACTGCATCATAAATTGCATCCCTGTTGCTTTCATTCAAAGCGGCCTCTCACATTAAATGTCACTGTACCCAATTTAAAATGTTTACTCTGAGCCCACGTCTTGGGCTCGTCTCCACAAGAAACAAAACAAGTGAGTGCTTAGACCTGTCAAGGTCAAAGGTTTTGTCATCAAACACCATTGTGAGATCCTCACTTGGCTATGTGTTAAGTTTGTTTGGCATTGTACTGATCCTTTATTTCAATTGTGAACTATTGTCTTTGATCGTAGGATGTTTCAGTGTGAATGATTGTTTTATAAGCTTGACTGTGGACTGTAAAAGTGCTTCATGCACACTGCAAAAGGTTTACTTGATTCCAAAATGTTCCATTCCTCTATTTCTAAATTCACTTCAATGATAGATGCAGGGATACACAGAGTAATACATCTACAGATGTTTTATTGGGTTATCAGTGCACTTAGCCATACACACATTTGACCATTAATGGTCAAGCATTGATACATTTTTGAAACCTTATTTGGTACAAATAGGTAGTCTGTAGTCAAAGCAGCATTTCTGTTTTGTTGAAATTAATGATGGGAGAGATTTTGTGCCACAACAAAGGAGATTGTACAGGTTGTGAAAGACTGCTAAATGTGAGTTAAAGACACTTAAAATATGAAAGGTTTAGGAGAAACAGTTTGTGCTAAAGTTATGGTTGTTCAGGAGTAAAACTTTGCAATTGCATAATCTAGAATTTAACTTAAAGGTTTTCAGTATTTATGTTGTTTTTCAAGACAACCCACATTTTCACAGAGATGTAGTTCATTATTAGTGAAGATGAGTTACTGTACTGTCATGTCCAATACTAACATGTTGACCACATGCCACAGCTTTGATGATATTCATGATAGGAAATGTGGAGCTCGCCATGTCCTTGAAGTGTTACCAAAATGTTACAGAAAAGAAAAAAATTATTTTTGTATTTTGAAATGGGGGTTGTACAAATTGTAAAATTGTGTTCTCATTATTATAAATCGGAGGTTATTTCAAACTAGATAACACTGGTTCTCATCCCTGTTTACATGGGACTCCCCTGCTTTTACCTCTGGCCTGAGAATTTACAATACCTTTCTGGGTCGGGACAGGCCAGGGCCATTTTAAACTTATATTCTGAGAATTCTTGGTCGTTTAAGATATATTTCATTTTTGAAACTAAAACATGACACACCAGAATGCTAAATAACACAATAACACAAGCCTACCTGCTGGCATACAGAGCAAATTCAATAAAGAAAATCCAACAAAACTTTGGAGTCCCAAAATGGCATGACTGAGAACCAATGATTAAAGGACATTTGAACAGAGAAACCTAGAAAATAATAAGTATGTTGCCGGTGATTTAGCCTCTGTAAATTGTAACTAATTCAACTATTGATTTTATTTATGTTTTGTAACTAATCGAAATAAATGATGGAGTTAAACATCAAACTGATAATATTGTGGATTTTATTACATGCCGTAATTTAGCTTGGCAGCATCTTGGTTGTTGCATTTAAATACCTGTATTTGAAAAGAAAAATGTTCAGCTCGTGCCAAAGGACGTGCTCTGTCTGTGCAACTTCTCTTTCCGCCCTAAACGCTCTGTAACGTTTTGTCTTGCTGAATGCAGCTTCACAGATTACTAGTCACAACTTTATTGTTCCTGTAACAGCGGACAGCGACGAGCAACCGTCTGGTGCTGCTGCCTTTGAAATGGCGTTGATGCATTTAAGTACTCAATTATTTGTAGTTATTGTGCTCCTTTAGGTGTTTGGGGGTATTTTTTCCCGGCCAGTGTCAACTTCTGGACGTGACCTATATATATTTGGACATTGCAGAGTTGTTAAACGAAAATGTGGTAAAGCTGTTTGTAAATAATTGACGCTGCACAATAAGGCCGCAGCTCCCCCCGAGCTGTCGTGGGGATTTCAACAGCTTTTCAATGCTCGGCCCTGCCGCAGACACAATTCGGTAAGTTGCTAACGGCCGATTTCGCTGGTTAGCTTATTAAAACATGAATTTAGTTAACACTCTCAGATGCGAGCGATGTGTTCCATAAGTTTGAAATCAATTTTAATAGTATCTATAAGCTTTTATTGTGTAAAATATCCCGTTAGTTAACGTTAGATAGACAACATAGCTAGCTAGCATGTTAGCGCTTAGCTAGGTAGCAACAACATCCAGGCCCAGGGGATAGCGTGTTTACAAATAGCGAGCTACGACCAACGTTGCCGAATTTGCTAACGCTACAAACAGATAGTACAAAAGAGATATTTTTTTAAAATTACCGTCTATTTTGTTGACCATCTAGCTATTACATCTCCAGTTTGTATTTGACGAATACGATTTTTTTTGTGAAAGTTGTGTTGATATGGACTTTTCTAAAGGTTAACCAGACAGTTTTAGTAAGCTTGAATTATAGGTAAGAGGACTGTGACAGGAGCTGGTTTACTCATTTTAATGTGTGAATAAAGTATGTGTTATCTACTAATAAGGTGGCAAGTAGAAACGGAGGTATTCTCATGTCGTATAACTTAGGTTTTGTCTTTCTCCCTTATTTCAACAGGTTCACTGGTGAATGCTGTTTGCGATGTGTGTCAGGAACAGGCATCTGATAGTGAAGTGTCAGACGGACAGCTCAGTTAATCAGTAACATTGCCCTTAATATACATGTTTATTTAGGCTGTTTATGAAATCAGCCCATTAACTTTGCCCCTGTCTCCTGAATTTGATTCTGACTTCTAAGAATTTGAATTTCCTCAACTTCCCCTAGGGGACCAATAAAGTCTAATCTAATCTAATCTAAAGTGAATTGATATCTCAGATAGTGGGAAGTGAGTGTCCATATACACACTGAGTATGGCATCAGTGCCAGTGTACTGCTTGTGTCGCCTACCTTACGATGTGACACGCTTCATGATTGAGTGTGACATTTGTCAAGACTGGTTCCATGGAAGGTGAGTGAAATCTTCACTATGTTTGACATTCAAATCAAATCACATTTATTTGTATAGCCCTAAATCACAGTTACAGTCTCAAAGGGCTTCACAGTGCCCAACATGTGAACAATAAATGGTTAGTACACGACATCCCCCAACCTTAGACCCCCTGGAGGATGAGGAAAAACTCATAAAAAACCTTTAAGAGGAAAAGTCAGAAACCTCGGGCGGGACTGCTCCTAGAGGGATCCCCCTACCAAGACGGTTGGGCGTGCAATAGATGCCGAGTTTGGGCAAACAATGTCTATACAATGCATAAAGTTAGTTTTTAGTGACATTGATTGCTTCCTGCATATAATATGATCAAAATCATATATTGTGTGACTTACTATCTGGTCATATTTTGAATCTTTGTTGCAAGGTTCATGTAGCTATAAATGGTAATGGATTAATCCCATCAATATCTAATGTTTAGTTGTTGTGATACATTACATGTCATCTTAATGTCTGATGTGGACACAAATCATCACCGATTTAGTTCATTCAACCTGAATCTGTTCTGCACATCCTTATATGATAGATTGCCAATGTTTTCTGTCTAGTTGTGTTGGAGTGGAGGAAGACAAAGCAGCAGAGATTGACTTGTATCACTGCCCCAACTGTCAGGTCACCCATGGGCCATCTGTCAGTAAGTTACTGTTCCTTGGGTTTGCTTTCATGGCTTTATGAATTTTAGATTTCCTTGATGGTTTACATTTTGCACGTAAAATGATTTATGCACCAACCAAATCCTCTAAGAATTTAGTTGCATCAGTGTTTGGATTACCTCTTTCTTTAACACAGTTCTGCAGTTGTTGATGATTGGTCTTCTGTCATATCCTCAGTGCGTAAGCGCCGTGGGGGGAATAAGCAGACAGATGGGGGTCCTGCTCCAGGAAGAGATCCTAGTCGGCCTGTCAAAACAGGCAGCCCACAGTTTGTCAGGGAGCTCCGGAGCCGCACCTTTCCAAAGTAAGTCTCTACTCCACTGCCCTACGAAGGCGAACAGCAGTCACTGCTTTAATGTCTTTTAAGGTTAAAATGTCATGAGCAGGGTTTAGGTTTAACCTCAAGAAAGTCCAAAAGTGTGTGTGTCTGTGTGTGTGATCACAATCAAAGCTTGTGTATATCTGAGCATATCTGTGTGTGTTTCTGTGACAGTGCGGATGAAGTGCTGTTGAAGCCGTCGGGGGCTCAGCTGACAGTGGAATTTCTTGAGGAGCGTTCGTTTAGTGTTCCTGTCATGGTACTGAGGCGGGATGGCCTCGGCATGAACCTGCCTCCATCGTCATTCTGCGTCAGCGATGTAGAGCACTACATCGGTAAACTCCTGCCGATTTTAGGGCTTGTCAAGTTTTGTTTTTCTGTGGTGTACAAAGTCTTTCATCAGACACCGTTGTGTCATGTACACATTTGTCAAACATTGATTCTGTGACAATTGTAGGTGCAGACAAACAAATTGATGTGATTGATGTATCTCGCCAATGTGACCTGAAGATGCGATTGGGAGACTTTGTGGAGTACTACAATAGCCCCAACAGAGACAGAGTTCTCAATGTGATCAGCCTGGAGTTCTCTGAGACCAGGTACACAGAAAGATATTTACCTAGTTGATTTACTGTATTGATGCAATGTCTTGTTACTTGAGTTCAATATCAGTTCAGGTAAAATAAGAAGTTCATAATGCAAGTGAATTCTTGTTAGTAGAAACTGAACATAGTTGTTGACTGTTTTAGGCTCTCAAACCTCGTGGAAACTCCAAAGATAGTGAGGAAACTGTCATGGGTGGAAAACCTCTGGCCCGAGGAGTCCGTGTTTGAACGGCCCAACGTGCAGAAGTATTGCCTGATGGGAGTGAAGGACAGCTACACAGACTTCCACATTGACTTTGGAGGCACCTCAGTGTGGTACCATGTCCTGAGGGTGAGAGGAAAACTAATTCTGGTGACTTTATTGGAGAGTTTCAGGTGAAGCCAAGAGTTACACTGATTGCAAAACAGAAAACATTTAAAATTGGAGCTATTGCATAGATTCACCGCTTCCACTGAACATGAAGAATTAATCATTTCAATACATGATGGCTGTTGATTTGACCATTATAATTTGGCATCATATCAAGACTGTATTTGTGTGTGTGTGTCTCTTCAGGGTGAGAAGATCTTCTACCTGATTTCACCCACACCAGCCAACTTGGCCCTGTTTGAGCGCTGGAGCTCCTCATCCAACCAGAATGAGATGTTCTTTGGAGACCAAGTTGATATGTGTTACAAGTGCTCTGTCAAACAAGGAAACACCCTGTTCATTCCAACAGGTAAACTGCAATGTGGTTTTGGTTTTGGTCTTAGCACACGGCGCTAGTTGAAGTACTCACACATAGTCAAATATTGTTTCAATTATTTTGTATATATGATGTATGTATGGTGTGTTTCTCTTCCAGGGTGGATTCATGCTGTGCTGACTCCAGTGGACTGTTTGGCCTTTGGAGGGAACTTTCTACACAGTCTCAACATTGACATGCAGCTGCGGTTAGTTGCTTCAGGCCCCTTTCACACCAGTCACATCTGCTCTCAGTATGATCTCTGACTTCACCTGTGCTGTATTATCGTTCCCTTCAGGGCATATGAAATAGAGAAGAGATTAAGTACAGCGGATCTGTTCAGATTCCCCAACTTTGAGACTGTGTGCTGGTATGTTGGAAAGCACCTTCTTGATACATTCAGAGGTAAGGGATTTTAAGTGATGGTAGTAATAAGAATTGCCTCATACACACCACTGCCCCTGTTTTTTGTGAACTAAATTACTGGCCTGTGTATATCTCATTGTGATGGTACCCATCCTGTGCTGCTCTACCTTGCAGGTCTGAGAGAAAACCGAAGACACCCGGCCACTTACCTGGTTCACGGAGCGAAGGCCCTGAACAATGCCTTCCGTGGCTGGACCCGAAAAGAGGTCAGGCATTGACCCATGGGGTGATTTATTTTCTTCTGTCTTTTTGTCTTCTCTTTACCACCTCGTATGTCCTCCTTTCCTTCCTTTCCTTTTTTCCCTTCCCTCCAAAACTAATTTTGACACTGGCACATCGTAACATCACACTCACTCCATTATGTGATGTTTCTATATCTAAAGAAGAAACATGTTTTGACCAAGAAGGCCTTCATCAGACAACAATCAACAAGAACATGCACTAATTTAAACAGTGTTTATGATGTTACAAAACTGTCATATTTTGTCATATATGATTGTCATATTGATTTCCTCACACTCAGGCTTTGGCTGATCATGAGGCGGAGATTCCAGAAACCATCAAGACTCAGCAGCTAGTGAAGGACCTGGCCAAGGAGATCCGTCTGGTGGAGGTAAATAGAGGAAGCACTCAAGTTCATGCATTGTGTTTACGGTTTTGAATGAAAATTTGTTGCATCCTGAATAAAATTAGCTGTGCTTGACATTGCTTTTTTTTAGATTACAGACTAACAGTGCTCGCTCTCTTTCCATAGGACATCTTCCAGCAAAACATTGGCCGCACTGGACCCGTATTCCCTGGGTCCCCACTCCCCAAAGCTCCTCTAACCACCTCTCAGAATTCAGGCCGTCCCCCTGCGAAAAAGAGAGGTCCCAAACCCAAGGAGGAGATAGTAGGCGTGGGACCCCCTGGAACCAAGAAGAAGAGTCAGAAGGGTCTACTAAAGGCAGAGGCTGGAGAACTCGACCTCCTCGAAATCCACACCAAACACACACTCAAGAGATTCCAACCTGGCAAGTCCAAAAATAAGAACAAGGTATGAGGTCTGCAGACATTAGAGAAGGCAATATCATTGTTTGTGCAGGAATTTATTGTTTTCGAGTTTTTGCTTACAATTCTTTCTCTTTCCAGTTAGAGTTACCATTAGAGGAGTTTGAAGGGAAGATAAATAAAAGCAAGCTGAAACTGGTGCTGACCAATGGCAAAATTCAAGGGTAGGCTTCGATTTGCAGCTGGAATTGGCAGACAGCTTACAATTTCTTTCTTTCAAAGGGAGCACACTTTGTCAACCAGTGGTTCTGCCTTTTTACCTCGGTTTTAGCAAGAAAGAGGGTCGTTCAGGCAGCAGTAATGGAGCAGGAAGTGCTGGAAACTACAAACATCTGGCATTGGAAGGTTCCAGCCTCTCTGACTTGGAGTCTGAGGATGAGCTGCAGATCGACGAGACCCCCCCTCCACGACGCAAGCCTCCAGGACCCAGCAAAAAGAAGAAACTAAGTGGTGAGAAATAGACTTAACAGAATTATGAATGTTGGAATGAATTCAGGAGCCCTTTTTTAAGAGACCAGTCATAGCTGTTTTTGAACACTCCTGACTGTGGGACAACTGTAATATTTAATGTGGTTTAGTATGCAGGGATGTGATTTTTTTCCGGATTAATCCAGAATTCTGGAAATGTGACCCACGTGAATTGTGCAGATCCCTAAAAAAAATTTGGGTTATGAGCTGCCCGAGTGAAGTAGACTTAACAGAATTATGAATGTTGGAATGAATTCAGGAGCCCTTTTTTAAGAGACCAGTCATAGCTGTTTTTGAACACTCCTGACTGTGAGACAACTGTAATATTTAATGTGGTTTAGTATGCAGGGATGTGATTTTTTTCCGGATTAATCCAGAATTCCGGAAATGTGACCCACGTGAATTGTGCAGATCCCTAAAAAAAATTTTGGGTTATTAGCTGCCCGAGTGAAATGGAGAGGATTTGCGGACATCTGTAGGCTGAAGTGCGTGAAGATTTTTCCTTTCCAAGTATCCACAAGAATGTTTGTAATTCTGAATGAGCCGATCTGAAACGGCGAGCTGCCACCAGTTTAATCCTACCTGTTTTTAAGGACAGATTCTGTATCTGCACTATGGAGAAAACTTGTGGCCTAGGCGTAGATTTCGGGGGGGACTCAGGGGATACGTCCCCCTCAATATTTAAAACGTGCATTTGTCCCCCCCCCCCAATAAAAACATGACAGAAGCAGAGGACTTTTATTTTGGAAAACCGCTATAACATTGCTCATAGATGCAACAATGCCTCCGACAGGGGCAGGTCTTTTTTCTTCAACACTTTTTTTACTCAGAAAATATGAATATGAATTATGAGCTCATACAACCACTGACTCTTTTGTGGCAAATGTAATTATCCCCGCCACACACACACCTACTGCGCCGTGCCATGCACTGAGCTCTGTATATTTTGCCAATCACATGCCTGAGTATTGCAGAAGCCACCGTCCCACGGTAACCTGACTGTTAAGAATTTCCCTTCAGGTCTTCCTAGAAAGCTTCCTAGAGCCAAGCCCTGCTCGGACCCTAATCGTATTAGGGAGCCAGGAGAAGTGGACTTTGACATCGAGGTGAGATTATATTAAATTATATCCAAATGGAATTGCCCTGTTTATTATGGTTTACTGTGTCAGACCCTGGGCTGCCATCATGAGTGGGCCACCGTTTGTGTTATGTATGTCCTTGTGGCTTCAGGAGGATTACACCACAGATGAAGAGGCATTGGCCGCCCATGGAGTGAAGGGGGGGGCCGGGGGTATTCTGGACCTGCTGAAGGCCAGCAAGCAAGTGGCAGGCCTGGACTCTGCAACGCTCAGGTTAGGTCTCAGTGATGGCCATTGATTCTATAGCACTCAAGATTCAAATTCAGGCAGAGTTGGTGATGAAATATTATATGTATAGCTTAGTGAGTTTCACAATGTTGGGAATTATGTATTTGAAATACGCCTCCTGAATTCCAGTGTTGTGAAAACACAACTGGGAAGGAGGAATGTCACTGTGTTGCAATATTCCAGTAAACTTACAAACTTGTTATTCACACCTCTCTCACTCAGCGAGGAAGCCCCAGCCTCTCCCAGTACTCGTGACGCCATCCAAGGCATGCTCTCCATGGCTAACCCACCTTCCTCATCCTCTTCTTCCTCGTCCTCATCTCCGCTCTCTATCTCCGGAGGCCTGACTGAGGGGCTTGGGGTCGTCAAGGAGAAGGGAAAGAGGGCTGTGTGGGTGACTGGAGGGGTCAAGAAGACAGGAAGTCCTGAGAAGAAGCCTGTCATCCAGCAGCGGCCTGGGAAAAGGCCAATAAAACGACCAGCCCGTCACCTTAGCGACGAGGAAAGTCCAGATGAACAAGAGACTCTTGGCACCTGTTTTAAAGACTCAGACTATGGTGAGCAAAGGTCACAGCACTAAGGTATGCAGGGTTCCCACGGTCATGGAAAACCTGGAAAAGTCATGGAACCAGGCCTGCAAAAGTTATGGAAAATAGAACATGTGCATATAGTTTTGCGTGCGTGTGTGCGTGTGTGCGTGCGTGCGTGCGTGCGTGCGACCAATAGACCCATTTACAGCCTACGTCCTCAAGAATATGCGCGCGCATCCAGGCAACGGAAGTGGTGTTTGTTAGCGTTTGTTTCTTATGAGAGTTAGTAAGCCAGCAAGCTTTAAACGTTGAATTAAAACTGTCACCAGCTTCAACATGTCTGGTTGTTGTATGTTCGGTTGTACAAATCGATATTCCAACAGCAGATTTAAGTTTTACAGAATTCCGACCGGATCACGACCGTTTCAGAGCAACCGGCGGCGTCTATGGCTGCAAGAATGAAATGAAATATTGTGTGCATTCAGTGTATTTTCATGGATTGAAAATGAAAACATTGAATATTTCCTCAGATTTATTTTCAAACTTACAAAATAAATTTTGTTATAA
>CABFOP010081982.1:0-12594 GCA_900683385.1 Anoplogaster cornuta
ATGGTGAATGGAGTCTTTAAAAGAAACAAAATGAATTATACTCACCATGTCTTTCAGCCACTCCACTTCAGGAGCAGGTTGTCCTGCAATCTCACATGTAAATTTGACATTTTGTCCCTCATTCACATTCTGGGACCTGGGCTGCACCAGGAAGTAGGGTGCATCTGAGTGCTTGGCCGTGACCATGGTGTCAAATTGACACTTGACCAGACCGTGCGCTGTCTTAGCCTGACATGTGATGATCCCCTGTTCATGCTGGCTGACCGACTTGATGGTTAGGGTCTGGTCATTTCCAGACACTCCGTATCTGTATTGCTCTGAGTTGGCCAGGTCGACACCGTTCAGGATCCACCTGATGTCAGAAGCCCCAGGGATGTTAGCCCCCAGAGTCAGAGACTGGCCCTCTGTAATGGACATCTGGGTCTGGGAGGCTTTCACCTCTTTCATATAAGACTGGGCTTCCTCATGGATTATTTCCTTTTTCACAATATGCTCAGAGATTTCAGTTTTTGTTTTGGAGCTTGTTGAGCCTGAAGGAGAAACAAAGCAATTGTAGATTTTGTCAAGTAACTATTTCACTGTTTGTAACATTTATACATAGATTAATGAATACATTTATACAAGGTACAGTACTTACCTTGTACAGTGACTGTGCAGGTTGTAGATACTGTTCCAGCACTGTTGGTAGCAGTGCACTTGTACACACCACTGTCAGAGACCTCAGATTCATAGATTTCAAGATGTGCTGAACCATATTCCTCAAAGATTTCATACTTCCCACCCTGAGACAGCACCTGCCAATGGTAAAGAAAATTCATACACACTTTTAGTTTTAATATGTTGTTCCTTCCTGACTGTTCCAAGGTTATTTTTCTATTCGTATTTATATTTTCTATAAATAATTTAAAATGAATAGTGAGTTTGATTATTAAAATAGATTACCTTTCCACCCTTCATCCATGAGATTGCAGGTTTAGGCTCTCCTGCCACCTTCACTGTCAGCTTGACTATAGAGTCAGAGGCTGCTGTGATGTCACTCATCCCAGTGGAGAAGGAGGGCTTCTTTTCAAGTGTTGGTGACATCACTCTCTTTGGTGATTTGATTGGAGAAATCACCCTCTCCCTATCAGATGAAGTAGGGGATTTGGCTGTGGGTGGAGACTTCATTCTCTTAGGTGATTTGATTGCCTCAGGGGACTTCATCCTCTGAGGAGATGTAATTGGTTCAGGGGACTTGGCAAGAGGGGACTTGGCCTCTGGAGAAGTGATCCTGGGAGGAGCAACTACTTTTTCCCTGGACTCAGACTTGCGGATCATCAGAGTGAAATGAGCTTCCTGCTTGCCTCCAGAATTCTCCACCAGCAGAGTGTAGCTGCCTTCATCTGCCATTTCAACAGAGGAGATCTCAAAGGAAGAGCTGTACTGAGAAGAGACAATGTGGTGACGCATAGATGAACCAATAACTTCTCCTTCATGCAGCCAGGTGATAGAAGGTGCTGGTTCACCATCAACATCACATTCAAATTTTGCAAGGTCTCCCTGTTCCACTGTTAGGGACTGTGGTTTGGACAGGATCTTGGCAGGAAGACCAGGCTTCTCCTTTTTCTTGTCAACACCAGAGGTAGTTTCCTTCACTGTTTCCTTGACTGTTGTGGAAGAGACATGATACACCTCTGTCGTGGTCATCTCAGGGAGATGTGAGGATGGGGGCTCCTCATCCCTGCGGAGTGAAGAGAAGGCAGCATATTCTGCTCCGGCTACATCCAAAGTGGCATAGTCAGAAGTCCCTCCCTTGGAGTTTTTGCAGACCACACGGTAGGTGCCAGCATCCTCAGTCACACAGTCAATGATTTGGAGAGTCAGGACTCCACTCAGGTTGCTCATGTGGTACTTCTTGCTCTGCTGGATCTCTTTTCCATTGTGGAACCACTTGATCTCAGGCTCAGGTTTAGCCTGGACATTCAGGGTGAACTTTGTGTTGGAGCCATATGGCACGCGATGAGAGCGCATCCTGATAGTAACACGTGGGGCATGGTCCAGGCTGAAAGGAGCCTGGGTGACCACCTCTACCTTTCTCTCCATTGACCTCCTCTCTGATCTCAGAGCCTGCTTTCTCTCCTCATACCTGGACATGAAGTCAACTTTAGGGAAGGTCACATCTGTTTTGGCAGCCTTTTTAGGAGTAGCAGATTTCCTCTCAGGCTCAGTTGGTAGGAACGTTTTGATTGGTTTATGAATATATGTGGAAGCAACAGAAGTCAGGTACTCAATGCCTGATTCAACGCCCTCAGAGACTGTGGAGATGGTAACAGTTTCCTTTTTTGAGGCTTTTGTCTTCTCTTCAAAATCCAAGCGTTTGAGTTCATTCTTGTAAGAGGTGATTCTCTGAGTAGTTGTGTGTGGACGCAGCAGCTCCTGGTCCTCTTTCTCCTCATACACCCTCTGCTTCTGTCTGGGGGGTTTGTATGTTGCCTTGTCGTGGCGCTGTCGCAGGTCAATAAAGCTTGGGCCAGCCTCGTATTTAGATGGAATACGGTAGGAGTCATATCTTTGGACTTCCTCTCCCTCCTCATCATCACTGTAGACTCTTCTAGGTGATGAGGGGCGCAGGGCAGACAGCTCAAAGTGAATGGGGCTGAGCCTAGGTGGAGAAGCAGAGTAGCCAAGTTCCAGCTCTTCCTCTAGGCGAAGCCTCTCCTCCTCAGTTCTCTTCATGGACAGATACTCATCCACAGGCAGCAACAGCTCCTCATCTGACAGGTCACCCAGAGACCTCCTCCTGATTCTATGGTAGGCCTCCATCTCAGGGGAGAGAGTGCGGTGCCTTGCAGGCCTCACAGTCTCCAAGTCATCCTGAGTGCAGCAGCAGATGCGCCACTTTGGCTTATATTGATCCTTGATTCTAGGCAGAGGCACCTCATAGAACTGCTCCCACCTAGAGAGGCGGATGCGTTTCATCCTCTTCTGCTTGATCTTGTCCATGGGCTCAGGGAACTCATACTGATCACGCAGCTTCTTGTACCACTTCATGTCAGAGAAGGGTATGAAGTGTTTTATTTCCATGTCCTCATCAAGGACAGCTGGGTTAATGACACGAGGAGTGGGGACAACATATGGCATTTGCAGCCTCTTCTCATCTGCCCGTTTCTTCTTCTCTTCTTTCTCTTTCTGTATCTCAGCCTCAGTCTTCTCACCCTTCTTGGTTGTTACAGCAGGTTTGAACATGGTGGCTGCCTCCCTGACAGCTTGAATTGCCACAGGTGGTAGAGGAATGACATCAATGCCAGCCAAAATCTGGGACAGTCTCACCTTCCTGTTAATTGCTTCCTTCTCAGCCTCCTTCTTCCTGTCCTTCTCACTGATCTCATACTCCTTCTTAACATGAGTGACACGTTCTACCTTAAGGCTGGCCTGACAACTGGCAGATCCGGCAGAGTTGGTAGCAGTAACCCTGTACACACCAGAGTCTTCAGGGAGAGTGTCTCTCACATGCAGGATGAAGTAATCCAGGCCCTCATGGACAAGCTCGATAGATGGTCCAAAGGCTAAAGGCATGCCATCCTTCTCCCACTTCAGTGTGGGGTGGCCAGATACTCTAATCTCAAAGCGCACGTTCTGGCCCTCCTTGCATTCAACATTAGCAAGCAGGCGTTTGAACATGGGCCTCAGCGTGGTGTCTGCTGGCTTGGGGCGGGGAACAACAGTAAGACGAGCCTTGCAGCTGTCATCACCATACCTATTACGGGCCACCACACTGTACTCAGCATCATCATCCTCCTCAAGCTTGTGAATAATCAATTGGTACAGACCCTTGTCACTGATGAAAGTGTACTTCTTGTCATCATACCCAGGGATAAGCTTCTGTCCACTCTTATGCCAGATGACACGAGGCTCAGGGTGAACGGTGATAGTGACGCTGAAGCGCACATCTTCACCAAGGTAGGCTCTATGATTGACCAGAGGCAGGGTAAACTCAGGTGGCTTCTGAAGCAGTCTAGCAGTGTCAACTCTGCGCTTCACCTTCTTCACCACACGAGTTGTGAAGAAGTCACGGTAAGATCTGATGCCATTGACAAAAAGCTCTGCATAGGCGCTGTCCTCACCGTACTCATTCACAATTTTGCACCTGTAGGTGCCATCGTCCGCTCTAGTGACCTTGTTGATGATGATTACAGCCTGGCCATCCTCATATTCAATCTCATATTTGTCACCAGCCTCAAGTTGTCTGACACCGCAGTACCATGTCACCTCGGTAGTGCTGTCATAGTTCTCAATGTTGCAGATGAACTTGACACTGTCTCCCTCATTCACTACTGAATGTCCAATCTGGCCTGCAAGAGGGCCGTGCTCGAATGGAGCAATCTTCACCTTGGCAACAAAGACACCTCTCTGGGACCTGATGGAGCCACAACTGGCCACACGAGCTGCAGAGACGACGGTGTTCCACTCCTTCCTGAACATAGTCTGGTAGTATCTCTTATGCCTGTTGGTCTGGATAATTCTGGTGCTGATCTCCTCTACAGGCTTCTTCAGCCAAGGATGCTCCAGAGCCTCAGCAGCGCTCATACGGTGCTTGCGTTCCTTGGTAATTAGGCGGTCTGTAAAATCTAATGACTCAACACTGACCTGCTTGAAGGATTCATCATCATAGCTGTAAGCCGCATTGGAAATGTTGTCAATCATCTGCTGGTTGGTTTCAGCAGTGAATGGATTGAGGCCACTGAGGAGCACATAGGCAAGGACACCAACTGACCACATGTCGGTCACAGTGCTAATCATGTCACACTGGTGGATCTCAGGAGCAGCATACTCTGCACTGGTATACTGAATCTTGATTTGTTCTCCAGGAGTCAGGTGTCTGGCCTGGCCCAACTCAATAATCTTCACATTAGAGCTGGTTCTAGTTGTGTATATAATGTTCTCAGGTCTGATGTCCAAATGGCCATAGCTCTCAGCATGCAGGAACTGCAGAGCTGAGCAAATCTGCTTGATGTAGTTGACAATCTCACGCTCATTAAGTTCAAAGTCAGCTGTGTTGAGGCGCTCGAAGATGTCAACCCCAGAGATGAAGTCGTAAATCATCACAAGCTCCTCTGGGCTGTCGAAGGACTCATGGAGAAGGAGGAAGTTACTGTGTTTGGCAATATTCAGTGTTGCAATTTCCTTTTTGATAATGGCTTGATCTGCACCCCTCACTTTGATGAATTTAGCCATGTAGGTCTTCTCTGAGCTGGTATCAACACAACGGTGGACAATACCAAACTGTCCTCTGCCCAGTTCCTCTGCAATTGCATATTTGTTGTGCAGATTGTTGGCACTGGAGTGTTGAGCCTTGCCCTTGGGGACACGGCCAGTGTCATCCACCTCTCTGTCGTACAGTAGGACTCTGGATTTGTCCTCCTTTGTCATGACAGGGCCGCTGGTCTCAGATGGAGCGCTCTGGCCAAATTTGTTCTCAGCGATAACTCTGAATTGGTAGCTGGTACCTCCAAACAGGTTGATAATGGTGTAGTGGGTGTCACGGGCTTGGACAACACGCTCCCACCTCTCAGAAGTTGTGGGGCACTTCTCTATGATGTAGCTGATGACCCTGCTGCCACCATCGTTTGCTGGGGCCACCCATGTCAGTGTGACTGAGTCTCTGGATATGTCACTGGCTTTGATGCCACGTGGAGGATCAGGCACATCAGCCACATCCAGCTCAACTGTCTGCTGATCAATACCAAACCTGTTCTTGGCACAAACAATGTAGAAACCAGCATCCTTCTTCTCCACTCCATTGGTGAAGACCAAAGAAGTGAATGATCTGGTGACGATGACCTGGTAATAGCCATTGTTGTCAATGAGATCCTGACCCTTCTGCCATGTGATGACAGGGTCTGGTTTACCACTGAAGGGAATCTTGATGTTGACCACCTCTCCACGCAATGCAGGGATGGCTTCCTTGTCCTTCAAGTTCTTGGGCAGGTGGATCTTGGCAGGAACTAGAAAGGAGAAAAAAACCTTATTAGTAAACCTGTATTATGTCATGTTTTATTGCAATTTGAACATTGATTTTGTAATTTGTTGCAAAACTCAGTGGATGTTTTTTTAGTTTTGATATGTTAATATAATGGGCTTACTGTGTAACATGAATAATTTGAAAATAGTGGAGTGTAATACATTTAGTTCCCACTCAGATTTTTGTAAAGTCACTGCAATTACAAGGTGTACTTATAATTATAGATTATTTTGAGTAGATTAGTCATTTAGCAGACACTTTTATCCAATGTGACTTACGAAGGTGATAGTTTACACTATGTGTGGATCGAACCCACAACCCTGAGACTGAGAGTCTCATGCTCTACCAACTGAGCTGTCCGGGCCGGACAGTATTCCACTGTCTGTGAGCTTACCCTCAACATCCAGAGAGACTGTAGCACAGATGGAGCCTCCCTGGTTGGTGGCTCTGACCTGGTACACAGTGGAGTCTTCCTCATCAGCCTCTGTAATGACCAGCTGGTGGTACCCTCCCTTGAACTCCTGGATTTTTATCTTCTTTCCATCGGAGTGGATCTCCTTTCCTCGTCGGAACCATTTAATCACAGGCTTGGGCTGTCCTGTGATCTTGCAGACCATGGTAGCATTGCTCTTGTACTTGACACTCATGTTCCTCAACTCCTCCTTGAAGGCAGGAGCACGGATATCAACAGCTGTGGCCGGAACAATAGGAGCAGTCTCCTCGCTGTAGTCACTCTCTCCTCCAAGGTTCTCACACTTCACACGGAAGATGTACTCTGAGCCCTCAATGAGGTGTTTGACAGAGAACACGGTCTGCTTGATTTCGTCAGTGGTCACTGGAGTCCATTCGCCCTTCTTCTCCTTCTTCTGAAGGCAATAACTTTTGATCTTGGAGCCACCATCGCTGACTGGAGGCTTCCAGGACACCACACAGGAGTCCTTGGTGATTCCAGAGACAACTGGCGACAGAGGTTGTGATGGTTTCTCTGTTGATAGGAAGACATAAATGAAACCATTTCAGTGGTTTTGCACATTGTATGTCTACATATGCATTTATAAGGTATTATATGGCTATATTATTCTTAATTGTAATATGCAATGCAATTTTGCCACAGGGACCATTAAAATGTAATCTTATAACAAGTTTGATTACACTCTAATAGAATGATTGAATCACTCTAGTTCACAAAAAATCATTGTAATATTTATGGCTAAACATACCCAGTTGGCTCTTGATGAGAATAGGTGCAGCCAGCTCCAGTGGCTCACTGTTGCCATATCGATTCTGAGCATACACGCGGAAGAAGTATCCGGCGCTCTCTATCAGGTTGAGCACATGGCATGCTGTGACATTGATTGATGATGACACCAATTCCCACTCAGTACCCTCCTTGTCCTCACGCTTCTCCACAATATAGTTGGTGATCATGGAGCCGCCATCATCCTTGGGAGCCTTCCAGCTGATGATGACAGAGTTCTTCAGCAGAGCATCCAGGACAATGGGGCCCTGAGGCATGTCAGGTTTGTCTGGAAATAAACAATGGTATTAGATGTTACAACGGCCATCTGTATGTTACGATGTTGATATAATGGTAAAAATATCTACATTAAATACAGTATATGGGCTATTCGGTTTATTGATGAAAATATTTGTACAATTGTAGTAATTTAAGATCAATTGCACTGCACTACCATTACATCCTATAGTGTGTACATAAGTAGGTAAGTAGTACACACGGATATTTCAATTCAATTCTCAATTTCAGATACAAGCTTATTCTACTGTTGCCCTCATTGTAAGTCACTCTAGAAAAGAGTGTCAGTTAAATGCCCAAAGTGCTAACATAGATCTATATGAACACACCATAGATTTCAACACTGAATTCGGTGTCAACCCTGCCGAAGTGGTTGTGCAGTCTGATTCTGTATTTTCCTCCATGGACTCTGCGCTGCACATTCTTTATGACCAGGTGTGTGTAGTGCTCTGTGGTCTCAATGCTGATGTCCTCTGTGTTCTCCAGGGTCTTGGCCCCATGGAGCCACATGATCTTGGGCTCAGGGCGGCCAATGTAGACAGCATGGATGCGTAGCGTGGTTCCCAGGCCAGCGTAGTAGGTATTGTTCAATGGGTAGTCCGGATGGAACTGGGGAACAGCCTCTAACACCAGTGTACCAGTGGACTCAGCCTCTCCAGCTTCATTTATGGCCTTGCAGGTGTACTCTCCCTCGTCCTCTTGCTGGTCGGTCATGATGGACAGGGAGTGATTGCGGCCATCGGAGCTCATCATATACTTGCGGGACTCGACAAGCTCTTTGCCAGTGTGGTACCATTTGAGCTCTGGAACAGGCCTGCCAATAATCTGGCACTTCATGACAGCAGGCTGGCCAAGCTTAGTGGTTACTTCATCCATTTCCTTTCTGAGGCTTGGTTTAGATTCAACTGTAAGTACAAAACAGGGCATCATTATAAAATGATCTAATTTTAATATTTTGTGTATCAGCATGTCAGCTATATGCCTACATATAATTTTCATGGCATAAGATTAGTATTATATTTTTCATAGCCTGAATATTTCAGGATACTCACCACTCAGTTTGGTCTTGATGCATGTGGCAGTCCTACGAGGTCTGCTGATTCCAGTCTCATTCTCAGCGAACACTCTGAACTCGTACTCAGTAGCCTCAGACAGTCCAGGCATGGTGAACTCCTTTTCCTTCAGCCTCTGCTTGTTGCACTTCTTCCAAGTGTTCTCAATGGACTTTCTGTACTCCACCCAGTAGCCCAGGACCTCCTTTCCACCATCGCACTCTGGAGCTTGCCAACGGATGGTGATGAAGTTGTTCATCACATTCACTATGTCAATCTCGCCTGGTTGGCTTGGCTTGTCTAGAAGAAAATAAGTAAGTTAGTTCAATTCAAAAGGCTTTGTTGTTTCTCTGACTCATTAACAGAAACTGTCCTTAATCATATTGGCTTTTATTATTGATTTACTGTATTGTCTGTAAAACACTTTCACATCATTATTATGATATAATTATGTCCCAGCTAACAAGTAAAATCCCAGACTGTTCACAATTAACAGTATTACTACTTTAATATTAATTGTATGAGAAGATGATTCACCAAATGGATCCTTGCATGTGACAGGGTCAGACACAGGTCCAGACTCGCTCTCTCCAATGTCATTGGTGGCAACAATGCGGAACTGGTAGTCGGCTTCAGGGGTGAGTCCGTGCAGAGTGAACATGGTGGAGGTGATCTTAGTTTGGTGGCGAGACCATGTTTCAACAGACACCTCTTTGTACTCGATGAAGTAGCCTGTAATGGCAGAACCGCCATCGTCCTTGGGTCTGGACCAGGCCAGAGCCACAGAGCTCTTGGTGACATCCATGATCTCTGGTGGGGTGCTTGAAGGCTCAGGGGCACCTGGTTTAAATAATGCAGATAAGTCTCCTGTTTTCTGTCATTATTGAATTTGTCTTCTGTTTATCATATCATATTGTGTTCTAATCATACTTTGTGGGGAAATTAAACTGGAAAATATGTCTAGGCACTGTGTCTTCCCCTCCTGTCTTAATTGGTTGCTAATAATATCTGAGACAATCTAGGTTTAATCTGATGCACTCATTGTAAATTACTCTAAAATGTAGATGTCCATAAAGAAATAACAGTGAATAAAGTGAATATCGAGTCAGTATGAACAGAAAGGGAAGGTACTCACACAGAGGTGTCTTGGGCACCAGTGGCTGCTCTGACTTAAGAGAAGCGCTGATACCGAAGGAGTTCTCAGCAGTGATCTTGAAGTGGTACTCTGTTCCCTCCTTCAGGCCCTTGACCATCAGCTGAGTGTCAATCGCTCTGGAGTCCACGGTATACCAGGCATTCCTGGCTGCCTCACGTCTTTCTACAATGTAACCCAGGATCTCTGAGCCACCATTGTCGGTGGGGACCTTCCAGCACACCTTGACAGAGTTTGCCTGGATGTCCTCGAAGACCAGTGGTCCCTCGGGAGCGCTGGGGCGGCCAATGACCTGGACCTTGATCTGGGCCTTCTTCTTGCCAACCTTGTTCTCCAGGAGGAGGTCGTACACGCCGGAGTCATTCCTCTCAGCTCCCTTGATCAGTAGCTCGCTGGCATCCTCGGTGGAGGCGATCATAGCCTTGTCGGAGACTGCACCACCATCCTTAGACCATTTGCAAGTTGGATGCGGTCTACCCTTGACGGGCACAGAGAGTCTCACCACTCCTCCCTGCCTCACCACATACACATCTTTGTATTTCAGCTCCAGGTCAAAATCAGGAGATGCTAGAGGACACAAAGTGGTGGTTAGAGAAATTGGTTTTCTTTGACATACAAAAAATGTTTTAATCTACCAGTCTCATGAATGGTAACATTTTATAATTACAAAATATTTAGAATAATATTGCTGCTGTATACTTAAATTTGGCCATTGTGACTTTGTCTTGTGTACTCTTTACTATAAGTTGCTTGTGATTTTTTCTTGTGTTTATTACAATCTACATGTCCTTACCAAGCCTCTCTGTGACGATGACTGTTCCTGGTACTTCAGCGGGCTCTCCAGAGCCACCGGCATTGCAGGCCATCACACGGAACTTGAACTCCTCTCCGTGGGGCATCTTGGTCAGAGTGTATTCACAGATCAACGAAGGCGTCGTGTTGCATTTGATCCAGGCCATGGTTCCTACCTTCTGCATCTCAATCAAGTAGCCATCTACCCTAGCATCTCCCTCATCATCAGGAGGACTCCAAGCCAGCGACACAGAGGACTTGGTGGTGTCTGTGATCCTTGGGTTCTGGGGGCAACCAGGTGGATCTGAGGAGTGAGGGTAGAGTCATTTAGAGTATTCTTTTAGTATTTGTAGTTGCAGCTTCATAAGAGATAGCATATTTGAGATAGACCTTTATCTATATATCAAAATTGTATATAAATATGACTAAATATAGTGAGGATTATAGGGCTTTAACAAATGATTCTGTATAACTGCCAATGTGATGTATTGCTGTAATGCCTGTAATGTCACCTATCTATGAATTTAAGCGTATCTACTCTGCATGTGACATGAAGTTTTAATCACAAACAAATTAAAAAGTTAGTTCTCTCACCGATGGGATCATTTGCCACTGCTGGTTTGGAGAGCAGACTTGGTTTGCTCATTCCTCTGGTGTTGATGGCAGTAATTCTGTGTTCGTACTCCAAGCCCTCAATTAGCCCTGTAGACCTGTATCTGGTCATGGTGACGGGGTTCTTGTTTGCGCGCACCCATCTATCTGCCCTGACTTCTTTACGCTCGATGATGTATCCAGAAACCCCAAGGCCGCCGTCCTCCTCTGGTGGGTCCCAGGCCACAGTCATGCCATCACGAGAGACGTCAAAGACTGTGGGTCTACCAGGGGGTCCAGGCACGTCTGTGAAGTAGAGATGACATGATAATATACTGTTGACTAGACAATGCAATGCAAGTATGTCTGTCTGTCTGTCTGTCTGTCTGTATTGTAATTATCTTATGATTGTAATTGTTATGCGTGTCATTATTTTATTTTCAGGGTGCTGTGGCTCTGAGCCTTGCACTCCTTACCACTGTCTGCTTTTAATGTTAGAGATCTAGGAATCTATTCTGCTCTCACCATTGTATTTGTTTAACATTTCTCTGGATATGAGCATCAGCTACATGCCGAAAATACCTAGTAATAGGTTGTAATCATAACTCCAAACAGATTAGACAAATAAGCAACAGAAAAACTATAAACTTTGTTTATAGGCTTGTACTGTTCATGCAGGTTGACTTGTAACTCTGTACAGAAGTGTCAGCTAAATGTGTAATGACATAGAGAAATGACAGTACGTACTTGTCAAGCTCTTGCACAAGACGATATCAGACTGTAGAAACTCTCCCGTGCCATAGTTGTTCACAGCGGCTACACGGAAGACATACTCATCTCCCTCAATCAGCTTCTCGAACTTGAAGGTGGGCCTGCTGACAGAGTCGCTGATGGGTACCCAGCCGGGGCGGTGGGCGTCACGCTGCTCCACCAAATAGCCACTGATGGGTGCACCACCATTTCTAACTGGAGGATCCCAGCTGCAGGTGACGGAAGTCGCATCAATCTCATCTAACCTGATGGGTCCATGTGGTTCATCAGGTTTGGCTGGGAAACAGAATGATAATGATATTGCATTGATTAGTTGTTTGACTGGCTTCTACTTAAGTGTTGACATACAGTATATGAACAATGTGCTCTAAATTGTAAATAGGTACTGAGTGTAAGCAACCAATGGGATGTGCTAGTATTAACATGTGGTATGTGTGTGAACTGAGTATGCGTGTTAATGTCTATAAATCTGCGAATGCGTGTAAAATAAATTGAGCGAAGTTTGCGTGAAACAAGACTGACAAGTTGTGTGATTCCTCCGTAATAATTTTCCAGGCTAGCACTGGGTACGCACGCTAGGCTAGCACTGGGTACGCACGCTAGGATCGCTGCACAAGGTAACTCTGCTAACATTAAGATAAGAGTGTCAACTTCTAGTGTGTTGTATGTTGTAGTATGCCGCTCTGGATAACAGTATCAA
>CABFOP010081989.1:0-13789 GCA_900683385.1 Anoplogaster cornuta
CTGTAAGCGGGTGCAACAAAGACACACACACACACACACACACACACACACACACACACACACACACACACACACACCAGACAGAGTGAGAGAAATCCTACTTAAGTGGACTTTAATAGTTTTACTTGCATTCCAGTAAGTGGCTTTCTCAACTGTTCCTCATCTAATGAAAAGTGGTTCAATTCGTTTGAATTTGTTATATAGGCTACTGCACCTAAATTGATATTTTTATATTTAATATTACATATTTCACATTCTTTCTTTTTTTTCTTTTTTGGGGGAGGGGGGTGTAAATTGTATTGTTGAATGATTAAAGTTCCTTTGTATCTTGTCTTAATTGTTAACTGCACTGTTGGTTCTGAGTTTCCTATGAAAACCCTTGAAACAGTAGACTTTTCATATTGACCCACTATTTCACCTTATATTATGTCTGGCAAGAGGAATTCCACAGTGGCATGGCTACTGCGTAAAATGATACAAACCAAAAACAAAGAATCAATTTTCATCCCCAACCTAAGAAAGAGTTTCAAAAAAAAAATATCTCATGAAATAAATGGGATTATTGTCCACCTCCAGAAATGTTATTTTTTGGAAGGAGCCTTTAATCTCTTCCTGGCTTTGGCATGTTTTTGATGGGGATTAAATTCTTCTCATTTCTTTATTTTTAGTGGTTCTGGCACGCTTCCCAGCTGCCTATAGTAAGATATCCTTGCCCTAGCATAGGTGAAGTGAAAATAATTCCCCAATGGTGACTCCTACCTTCCCAGTGATTTGTTTTATGTATCGACTGCTAGAGTTCTCCATATATCATAACAGGCAGTAAAACGTCTCAATGAGAGGTGAGAAACTAACCAAGTAAAACAAGAAGGATTGACTTCCAACTCCTCCTGTGCCTCTAACCAGCTTACAGTCATTGTTTTCTTGGCCTTTGCCTATGGGTGATCCAGGGCTGGGTAGGATCCAGCTGAGAAATGCCCTTCCCACAAGCTGACCAAAGCTGCTCTCCCGCATGAGGTGTCCACAGTGGGATTTCCTTTAACAAGCCGGCGGGCCTCGTAAATGTGTTGGTGATTTACTGCCTACTGGGCCTGTAGATTGATATTCCAATTTTTACGAAGAAGGCTAGGAAATACTTCTTTTTTTTTCAAACACTGCTAAATTCAGCCATGCGCTCAGAAATGTTCCAAGTGATGCCTTACAGACGGTGGTAAGGGTGTTGGACGTGGGCCCAAATCGTCATAAGTTATACCGCTGGGAAAGTAATAAGAGTGAACTATTACGCTTTTGTTACAGTACAACTGCTGAGCATCAGTCACAAATCCAGGAGGGTCAGAAAACAAATGTACAAATAGAAGTTCTGTTGAATGTGGCTAGTGGTTTACTAGTCACTAGATTGCCAGGTCTTTGTTAAATACATTGAATTAGAAATGTACACATATGGCAGCCTGACTGAAATATGGCACAGTTTTACTGCCCCTGCTCTGACAAGCTGCCAATACCAACACTTCTCAGGTTGTAATAGTTTTACAGTTATTATATTGAGGTTGGCAAGGCAAAATGCCTCTAAAACTCTGAAAACCTAATTTAATTTTCCAAGACCTTTTTAAAAAAAAAATGGTTTGCCCAAAGACTGTCATAATCACTCCTCTGTTGAACTGAATGTGTCTTTTATGAGAAAACTTCAAAGTAAGTGACTGACAGCACAATGATATTAACTTATTTCAAGTTCATAATGGCATACTAGAGACTGATAACATCATAATACTGAAAAACAATTGGACTGAAAAGACTATTTACAATTCGCAGGAAAAAAGACTTCCACGGTCAGTAAGTGTGCTGGCTTGTATGCATTCACAGCCCTTCTAGCCTGGCTGCCCATCATGTTTTAGCCAGATGTTGAGGCTAAAGCAGACATTTGAATCTCCAATAGATCAAGCAGTAAATGGACCCAATCTCCACTTTATCAAATGGTAAATGGAGACTTTGCTCTGTGCACATGTGGTATAGAAAGTATTTGTCTGTGTCCTTTTATAGAGTCTACAATATGTATGTCAGTAGCAAGTGAAACACACAAGGCGTGCAGAAGTCATCACACAAGAATATTTGAAAATTAGGTAGTTTGAATGTGTGAAATGAGTGCTTAAAGTAAAGGCCCTTTCAGCAGCATACAGCTTTTCTGAAACACTTTTGTATCCTCCAATTAATTCATGACAAATTTACTAGCTGACAGAACGTAGGTGAACTGAGAGAGGAAATTATGGCCAACATGTTACATAGGGCCCACATGGAAAGCCCCATTATGGAATCATTACGCCACCATTGCCAAACGTCTTTGCCTTTATTCTGGTAATGAGGGCAGACTGCAGGAAACTGTGCTTTCTACACAACTTTTTTTTTTGGTACGTTTTTTACAGTCCAGGGTGAGCAGTGGAGTCTATGCCATTTAAAGTGACACTTTAATTACTAGTGGTTAATGGACCACTAACACCAGACTTTGAAGTGGCTGTAACTCAAGGTGCCCGCACAGACAGTCTCAGCAGGAAAAATGTGTGGTATGGTACAGGACACATTATGATAAGACACATAATTCAGCTGAAATGAACTGATGAAATAGAAAACATGAGGGCAAATCAAAGGAAAGCAAATTATGGAAATAATGTAGGCTTAGAGTATTCTGTCTGAGCTATTTTGACAATTAAAATAATAGTTTGGAGGTGCAGCAAAAGCAACATTGTCAGAGAAGGACAATTCTCTCCATTTGACAGACAGAGAATAGGTTTGAATGAAGTCACCATTGAGGAAATGGTGTGAGGATGAAATAGGGATGAAAAACTACAGTATAATAAAATAATGTGATGTGCAGTGTCCACACAGGTCAGTCTCTCTAACATGGAAGATATCGTGTAATCTGTCAATGACTACCTTAAGTACAGTATGATGGGTTAAGCCAAAGAAAAATGCCATATGTAATTTCTATGGTATTTCTGGCACTTCTATTTCATACCTGGCTAGTCAGGAATATTTCTACTTTGACACAGATCAACAGACCAACACATAATCTGTCCACATTTTTCTCTGTCCTCTCTGCAGTGGTGGTGCAGTAGTGGTAAGAACTGGGTACACAGCTAAATGGTTAATTATTCTGATATATGGGTATACTCTAAATGCACAGAATAAATGCTGGGTGTAGCCTGTGTACAGCCCCAACTGCACTACTGGCGTGCTTCAGGCTAGCTCGGGTGGAAAGGCAATGCAAAACCCTTTTGTTTGCGACACGGTCCTCTCAGATTATCCCAAGTTGGTAGACTACCAAGAGGGAAGCAGAAGCAGACATGCCTTTCCTGGATTCAGAGCAGCCATAAAATCCTCAAGGCTCCTATTTCGACCACCTCAGCCATCCTCTCTGCACCGCCATAATCACCGCTCAGAGATAGAGCTCAAAGAATCTCCGTTTTTCCAGAGAAATAAGAGACTGACTGTTAGGTTGTCGCTGTTTTCAATAGAAATACTGTATCCTTGTGTCTAGTCACAGTAATGACGAGCATTGCGCTGACTTCTCTATTTCATCTGCCGGCTTCTCTCCATTTTCCAACCAGTTACGAGTATCCAAAGATGAGAGCTCAGCAGTGTGAATGCTAAGGGTGTTCAAGGCAGAGCATGGTTGCGACACCGTTGCGTAATGGAGGGGAGGTTGGCAGGCTGAACCTCAGCTAAAATATGTGTGTCAAAGAGTAGCTGACTATATACCAATATAGTCCAAGAAGGGGTACTGAAAACTAGCAGAAATAGCATAGCAAACACAACCGTTGCTTGAAATGCCCTTGTGGATATATCTGTCTTTGTAAAAAAATAAACATACATATACATGAGCTGCGTGAGATGGCAGCTACTCCTGTAAGATGCGGTGCTGCGGCTTTGGCAGAGAAACATCCTTGAAGCTGCGCTGCATCGCTGGACACCTGCTGTGAACAGGAATCTGGCCTATTTTCTGCCGGGGATCCTAGCAGGCCCAATTTCACCCGATGGAAGCCTCTAAAGCACACACCATTAAACACTCCCACTTGCACTGTACAGGGTGAGAAAACTCCAACGGCTCACCGGGGACCCGCTGACCGCAACCCCTCCAGCAAACCACCAGTCTATAGGAACATTGACAGGGGTCAGGGTGTATGAGCTTAAAGTCCTTGGTAGCTGTTATCACCAAACCCAAAATAAAAATGCTATATTTAATTTAAAGCGATGGAGCCTAATTATTTTCTAGGATAGTAAAACAGTATTACAGGTACTGACCGGCCTGTGTGAAACATGCTTGGAGAAGGTGTCCCACACGGTTTACTGTATGCTTACCCAACACAGGAATGTTTGACTTCAGCTCCTCTCTTTCCAGAATGTGGAGCTAGCAAGCATGAGCTACACGCTGAAGGATCGTATGCTGTAAATAAACACTGGCTGCTGTTTATACATCTCACATATGGATTTTAGTGCCTGTGTGATCTCTAAAGGCCTTGGGCCTGCTCCAGTCGAGCTGGGCTACTCATCCTTTAGCAGAGGACTCCAAATAAAACAGAGCTGCCTGGCCAAGCAAAACCCGCTGCAGAGCTATTTTCCACCATCTGTGTGGCCAGGCAAAATACAAGGAAACCATTTCAACCCTGAAGCCTTCCCAGATCGAGAAACAGTAGATCAGTAAGATCGACGAAAAGGCCCAATCAACACACTGTCAAGGCCCTTCCTAAAGTTGTCCACTTCCTCCGTGGGGTAAAAGCATCACCCAGCCTTGTGCCTCCCCCAGCAGGAGAGGTGCTTTACAAGCTCCATGCACCCCACCCTTTCTGAGCAACCTCCCTGAACTGAAAACATTCAGATCAGTGTCATTCAACTTCTTCCAATTGTTTCAGCTGTACATTTCAGCCATCCTGGCAACATCCTGAGTTCCCACAATGGTCCAAGTCACTTGCCAGATATCCTCCCGGTGCCGTGTTCACCTGTTGCCAACATCCAGAGTCTTCCAGCTGCTCTGCAGGCCTGTTGTCTTTTAGGAGTCTGCTGCAGGGACTTCATTACTTCTTCAGTATGGCTGCAGTGGCAGGGTCCTCAGGGCCTCATGGAGGGACTCAACTCGACTATCCTCTTTCAAAGAAGACTGAAGGGGACCACAAACCCCCCTAGCCCAGCTGCTTGAAGGGAAATCCAACACCAGCTGGGCTCTGTGAGACCAGTCAGCACAGGAAAGCCATGGATTATGGCCTCCACTGCCACACCATCTTCAGTAATGCCGCCGTCGTCCTTAGCTGCCAGTCCACTCTCCTCTGAAGGAAGGCTCCTCTGCAACAAAGGGGCCCTGCGACGGTCAGAACATTTCAACATCTCAGATGGAAAGAATTGAATTATACAGGGGGAAAAATCTTTAACCAATATTCTGTGTGTTTTTTGAATTACACATAATGTTGTTATTGTTCCATCCGCTAAACGTTCCCTTTCATGAAGCTGCAGCATGGTTTTTTTTTGGTCTGATTTTGATTGTTGGGTTACCATTCTACAACATTTAAGAGCTGCGACTTTGCTGATGATTCCTCCAGTGCATATTCTGCTGTTTAGTGGCAAATGAGATTGAGTTTCATTTCAGGAAATTCTTTCCATGCTGTATTTTCATTCAGGCAAGGGCACAGCTCTGCCTTGCAGCGGCAACACAGGCTGACTCCACTGACCCAGAGCCTGCAATGAAAAGAGCCTTTATCTGCCACTCACTCATACTCATTATCATGAATGACACCTTGCCAGAAACACTTAGAGTTTCTATTAATCAAAAGAGACCCTTAACAGTCAGCAATTTAAATAAGGTTTGTAGCTCTCTGCTGGATGGACAAAATATATGGCTTTCCCTGTATAACATATAGCAACCTTTTCATTCGCAAGGGCTTTTTGTGCTTTTCTAACAATTAAACCACTGTTTAAAAACCTGATAACACATGCAATAGTACCATATTGAATGAAATTTCAAAATACCATTTTATTTCATTCTCCTGGATCAGTCTCACATTGGCATAAATCACTCCTTGGCTGTTTGATTTCAAGGGCTTCAAGTGCTTGGCAGCGAGCACAGCCTCCTGACTTTGATAGCAGTATAACAGCAACATCAGATGTCACAGTGTTCTGACTTGCAACTCTCAACGCCCTGCAGTCAAAGAGGGCACGCTGCCAAAATAGGCTTAGAGGCTGGCCTGTAGCACAGGCCTGTGCAGAAAAAACACAGCTATTGATTTTAGTGTCATTACCTAGAAACACTGATCTCTACTCAGAATTAGAACCAGAATCTCTTTAATCAATTACAGTAGAATTTGTCTCGGTGACATTGGTGCAGTCATATTGTCAGGGGAGCGTTTAACTGAGACACACCGTCCAAGGACAACAGGACCTCACATGTGCAAAGGAACAGTGCGAGGCAAACTGTGGACAGAAGGCTATGCATATCACTCTGCAAAGCTGTGTGCATAAGCTATGGTTGCAGCCGTAGAGGAATGTGTAGCGAGTGACAAATAGTGCACTGGTGCAGTGTACCGTGAGGAAATCATATTGAAAAGAACGAAACACATGAAATAAATTAAACAAACTTGACAGGGGGAAAAAGTCGAAATTGGAGGTTGTGTAAACTAAGCTGCTGTCCGTGCGCTCGACTCGGCCTCACTGCCGAGAGAGCAGAGCAGGGAGACAGCTGGTGAGACGTCAGGGGCAAATGAACGGGGCAGGAACAACAACATGCTGCCATCACAGCTTCTGCTCCAGAAATGGTAATTACTTACCAAAGGGGGCCGAGGGGAGAAGGGTTAGAGCAACACTGGTACAGCAGGCTAATGTCAGGCTTTAATTAAAGTCCAGCCATGTCTATGTTGTCCACCTCAGATAAGAATGAGGTTCCTCCCTGACCACAGCTAGTGAATATGTTTTATTACTATCATACTGTTATTTCAGATGTCTGACCAGAGAAATCGTTCCAGTGTGGTGTGGGAGGACTTTACTCAACCTGTAAAACCTGCAATGAAACCTGCCTCACCCTGCCTTTGAGAGCTGTTCGCCCACCTAAGAGAATGCCATTTGTATGGGTTTCAGTGGAGAGTTTAAGTCTCCCATGATGCAATGCTGTTTTAGAGGCTTTCCCACCCTGACAAGAATATATTTCTGGCGGGAAAACACTGAATTCTTGTAATTTCTTTGAATCTTTTTGACTTTGAAAACTGTCACATTTACAGATTCTTATCAGCACAAAATCGGCGAGAGAGAGAGAGAGAGAGAGAGAGAGAGAGAGAGAGAGAGAGCGAGAGCACCGATGACAGTGGGCTGTGGGGGCGATGGCGGTGTGTTTGTGCTCATTCCTGGAAGCCGCGACTCCCGTTGGCAGGTCGTCCTCCAGGCCCTGTTAGCCCTCCCAGGTCCACGTGTTTATGTCTTGGGTTTCTCTCTCTCTCTCTCTCCCCCCTCCCTCTCTAAATATTTTCTAATGCCACTGAAGAATGTTCTAATGTTGTTGAAGTAGCGGAGCGGCCATATCCAATGAGCGCCGCGGCTGTTTTTTCTTTTCACCTGATACCGAGGAGGGGCTGCGCTCGGCACACCCTCCCTCCCCTCCTCACGCCACTGACAATGCCCAGCCTTCATGGGAGGATTCATTATCTCGCTGCCCTGATGTGACACTTGAGGGAAAATGTAGCACTGTAACACAGAACGCCCCAAATCTAAATAAATGACATCTGATTTATTTCTATAACTGACCAAGAAAACATAGATTTTTGGATTCACTTGAATTACCTCCTTGTTGAATTGAATAATGCTGGCTAAAAATAAAGCTGTGGCATAATGGAGGGTTTCTGTGGCCCCGGTCGGTCCTCCTGCCGGTGGGCTCCGAGTGGGTCTCCGGGGCCTCCGTTGCTCTCTAATTCAGTCCACATAATATATTCCTGCGTTTTTCAATAAACAGAAACCCCCATAGCCCCGGGCCAAGCCGCGGCAGTAAAGGTGTAAACTACACAACCGCAATGTGGGGGCAGAGCCACACAGAACTCTGGCACGTCGCACGGCGTAGATGAAGACTGACTGGTCGCTGATGTTGAGGCCCAGAGTGGGAAACCGCTGTTAAATGTTGCCTCTGTTTACTATTTGTGACCAGTCTCACAGCTGAGGACAGGACAGACCACAGTAAGCACAAGGTTTTTGAAAAGAATCAAATCAAATCAAATGGGGGGTTCAGTCGGGTTCAAATCACGGGCGTCGTTCCTATTCCCATGACCTCCTATCTATTGCTCAAATGCTGAAAAGAGAGGATTGCAGCCTTCGAAAGCAATAGTCTTAGGATTGTACTTTTATTTTGGCAGGTCTATGTAAGAGTAGGTGTCCGATATCTGAAACGGCGGATGTGTCATTTGGGAATGTATCTCTTCTCCACTCTGGATACGAGTGGCTTCATTTAAAAGGCTCAGCAGATTTCTACCTGTCAGACGAGTTTCCCACTTTCCCACACTAAGCCTGTCTCCTCCGAACCACCAGAGGCGGGGAGGACACATCTGCTGCAGTGGTGGAGACACATAGCTGATGATTATTGCAGGTAAACTCACTTATTACTGCACTGAAAATGATGGGCTGCGGCTGCCAACAGGGACAGTATTTCATCTTAATGTACACCATGTTTCAGTGTCTTTGATACGTAAGGCTCGTCTTTTTCTGTCTATCATGAGTTTGTGATTTTAACACAAAGAGAGCCTATTGGAGGTCCTTCATCCCTGTGTAAAGCGACCCAGCACACATTTGCGTTACTCTGAATTCGAGGGTTATGGGTGATGCCATTTGTGTGCACAGCTGGGACACACGGTATATTTAGATCTAATATATTTGGCCGATTTGTTGTTGCAATGAACAGATCTTGGATTGTATGGTGCAGGCGCTGGACTCTTTCAGGTGCGGCCAACAATCCACAGAATGGGATATTTACCTTTCACTCCAAAACCGGGGCACGGGAAGCCAAGATTCAACACCAACCTGTTTGTTCAGCAGCTGTTTAGACAGGTGAACCAGACTTAATTGGGTCTTTTTCTGCTTACTCGGAGGATTACAGGTAACATTATAGAACTGTCCGCCTTTAAAAGCTGCGATTGAGAGTTAACGGCTATAACCGCCCAAATTGGACACCGAAAGGAAAAAAGGAAAATCATTCTCACCAAGTGCACCTCTGTTTAACCCCCCAGTATCCTGCAATGTGGATGGATGTTCTGCTGTATTAATTGATGCATTTTATCTATTCTACCCAGAGCACTGTTGATGCAACATAATAATCTCTACTTTTTTAAATAAAAGCTCCTTAATCAACTTGGAGTTATAAACTGTTTTAATGAACCACTTTACAGGAACTTCTCTTTACGAGCTTCCCCCGAAGAGAAGAAAGCGTCGAGACTGGCCCATATGCCAAAGCGTTGGAAAACTCCCACAGAAATAAAGAAATGTTTTATGGGAACAAGTAGATTCATAACAGGCAAGCTGTCAGGGACATTTTTCCACTGTAAACACCAGCCACGCAGGAAAGTGCAAATGAGCAACAAAACAGCTGTTAAACTTTACAAGACTGCAGCAATTTATTCGTAGATTAAAAGAGCGCAACTTTGAAGACGTTGTTTACTTGAGGTCATACATGACAGCCCGTGTAAGACAGACGTGGGGGAGAGACAGTGGGGCAGCCACCTCTGCTGATTGAGCTTTTGATATTTGAGGTCAGAAACGTTCAGACAATGTGAGTAAACTCGTTAAAACATTTACACACTGAGGTGAAGTCATTAAATCCCCAAGAAAACCAGCGCCAATCAAGACACTGCCATGTAATCATACACTTGTCCAATGGAGTGATTTAGGTTTCTCCCACATTGGCTCTTTAAGTACAGGACGGCTTTGGTCCCTCTTCCATAGATGCCAAAAGAGAAAAGTTCCCGACTGAATCGAGCATCGGCATGAATGAGCGACACAGCTACAGTATGATTCTAGCATATGCTCCAAACCTGTGCGGTGGGTTTATAGGTGTCCCACCCAGACTGTTTATGTCTATTCTCCTTACACCAGGGCTGAAGTTGAGAGGTGGTCTCGAGTGACCCCAGATATGAATGTGACCTTCCCTCCGGTTTGATCCTCTCCAGATCCACAGACCTGACAGTGATACCCTCTGGCCCTCATCATTTGTTATGTTTCCTTCTCTGTGTCTGGAACTCATCAAGCATTGTGCTGGAGAGCCCATCATCTCTGTTTGCTCATGACATTTATCACTACACAAACAAGGAAAGAGAGAGAGAGAAAAAATGGCACACAGCTGTTAGATTAAAACATCATTCTCTGTGGACGGCCATTGTCTATCTGAGAGTGTGGCCTACAGTATATTAGGAAGAAGTAAGTACAGTAGTTGCAGCTACTCAAGGCGTTGTGATTGAGTAGAGCTGCAGGGTACCTTCTCAAATGAGTTTTAAAAGACCGCTTTTACTTTTACTTTCTTGAGTTTTCAGTATTTTCTCCTTTTGGGAAGAAGGTCTTTAAACGTGCACATCATTTGAATGATTTTCACTTTTGCAGTGAACTACTAATTTACTTATATTTGAGTAATTTTCCACTGCTCTGGCTCTGAGTAAAATGGAACTGAACTAGCAGTACTTAAGTAAAATATATGAGTACTCTTTCCATCTCCGATTAGGAGTAATAGTAGCCTCCTGCTCTGAGAAATGCTTTGTATCCCCGGACACAGAGACCTTTGACATAAAATAACTCCCTGCTCTTTCCAGACATGCCTAAACATACACTCGCAAAACCACAAGGCTTTGGCATAATCTTTTGTCTGCACTCAGCTCAGTACGAGTCGTTTGATTGCTGCGTCAGAGAGCTATAGGCTCTGAACTATAAAGGGCTATAGCTGAGAACATAAACCGTTGGATGCAAATAAGGCTATAAAATATATTGCCTCTGCGGTTTTTGGCTGTCTTGCAAGAGCTCTTGTTCTCTCAAGACTGTCTCTGACTCAAACAAACAGGACAGCAGTTACCGCAGGCTGCATGAAGTTCAACACCAACAAATTTAATGCTTCACTCTTTTAGAAAAACAGCCATATACATGTAGCTTATTCTGTAAGGAAATCTCTATGCCTATGGTATTTAAACTGTGAAATCTAAAGCACGTAGGAGACAGAACAAGCCATTGAGCGAGAGACAGAAAAACCGGGTTACAGAGCGTTTTTCTTGCCGGTAAAAAGCGGCCTAGTATTTGAGTTTTAATCCAGGTTTGGAAGGTGACGCTATCCCAGCTCCGCTCTGCTTTCCCTCCCTCTGTGTGTTTGTACAGGTGCACGCGTGATGTATGTGTTACAGCCACTGTGTGACTGAGCACTGACCCACTTCCACAGTTTGGCACGTTGGCACTGCCGCCTCTGTCCTGAGCCGAGCGGCCACGGGGCCTCCTAACAAACAGCCCTCTGTCACCGGGAAGCCATACTTAATCTTAATGGCCCTCCACTCGCCTTGGGCTCTTTGATTAATTGAATCTTATTACTTTTTTATAGATTTCTGAACTGACTATTGTGAACATATACTACTATGTATACCATTTGAAATGTGTACACATGCACACATACGTAACTAAAAACCTTCATACACAAGCTCATGCTTTAAATCTCATGTCATTATTGTTCGGTATGTGCTGCTGCTGCTGCTGCTGCCCCAGGCTCTGCCCCTGACCCACCGCCACCTCTAACCAAGCATTTAACAGTAGTTTGAAAAAAGTAGTTTGTCAAAATACAGCTAGAGTAATGGGTGGCAGGAACAATCGGCATGGCAAGCGTCAGGGTGAGCGGGTTGATGGGAAAGGGGAGTGGCGTTCACGGTCTGGCAGGAACATAATTAAAGCTGAACTATGGGTGAGGGTTAGCTAGCATTAACTCACGTGCCAATTCAAACATATTATAAGCCCGAGTGTCAACATCGAGCGGCGTCCCCATGTGGTCCCCGCGCTGACTTCCATTCTTCAGAGCTGCTGCTCCCCTGCCGCGTCTCCTTCCTGTTCGCCGCTTGACTTGAGTTAACCACGTCCGGGTCCAGAGGCCCGAGACACTGACACAAATCAACATTTTGAAACAATAACATTATCATTCACATCCTATGATGTCAACAGAGCAACTAGGTCAGAAATGTGGAGATTGATTGGTTGGGGCTGTAGTTGGCCTCCGTATTATGGCAGGCTGTTAGTGAGAGCAGACCCCCTGCCTGGGTGGCTAAACACCCTGCCTACCGGATCCTTGTCTCTCGGCCAGGCCTGGAGAAGAGGGGCGGCGGGGGGGCGGACAGAGCTGTTCTGCTGCTTATTAGCTAGCTGGGATAAATAACTTCATATAGGGAATGATATAATAGCTCACACTAACATTCAGGTCTGTGGTTAACCATACAGGCAACGTCAATTTTGAAAGGGCAAAGCAATGTGAAGGAGTTTGCCATGTGCTTGTGGCTTTAATATGTTGGGTTAGACATGAAAAGAACTTTTGACAACAGAGTAGTGTAGTACTCTCCATCAGTGGATATATTGAGATCCTGAGAGGCCACTAGGTGTCTCCTGTCCCTGCTCACAAACACACACCCGGCTCCAGGCCCAAGCGTTGCGTTTAGTTGCTACAGAAAGGCACCGTGAGACTCCCACTGCAGTACGCCACACTGTTATTAGAGTCGAGAGTCTTCTACCGCATGCCGAGTGCTGTACCACACAGCGCGGCGCTTCCCAGACGGCAGATACTGCATCCTCAGATCTCCGAGGCGCCTCCTGCCCACCAGCTGACACATTGAAGTGGAGGAGCATGGGGAAACGAACGGGGCAGATGTTAGTGGATGCAGTCGCCTCTGAAAACAGGTTGTCGTCACCATAAAAAAAGTGTGTCTCCATGTGAAACAGGTGTCATATTTTGTCGGTGCTATAAAGAACTGGCCGAGAGAGGAGCTGGACTATGGACAGAAGGGCGCACCACTCTCCTCCATCTTCCTGAGACTGCTGTTTATTTTTGTCTATATCTCACGGGGAGAAGGGGCTGCTTGCTGTAGGGGTCGGGGCTGTTTTAGGGCCCATGAGTAGGCTTTATGAGCCTTGGGCCACAAAGCCAGTCAGACATAGCCCCTTCTGGCAACACCTCCTACGGCACATACCAAAGCACACAGACAGACACAGCTGATATTGGATGACATGGCCGAACGGGGAGTAAAAAACAACAACCCAAAAATGGACATTACAGACAAATACGCAATCCTTAATGCATGTGGCGTGACCCAGATACCACTGAGATGCCGGTCTGGCTGACTGAGTCCTGTTGGCCGGTCCAGCCCGTCCTGGTCAGCCCAGCCCATCAGTCCACCTCTCTGCCATCTACTCGGTTAGTTAATGCTGGGAGTGGTGTGTGAATCTGTCTCCACGCCAGCTTCCAGTCCGGCGGCTCTCAGACCTCTGCACTGCATCTTAATGGTCTAAATTACAGCGCCGGGTTTTGATGGCTGCCTGGCAGAGAGCGGTTCCCACACCTGAAAGCCGACAGGGTAGCCAGACTGATTGCCGCTGCCAGAGGTTAGATTGCTGCCGCTGGACGGGGAACAATCATTTCAGCCATGCTGTGGAGCTGTTCAAGACCACAACCACTGCCGTCTCTCTCTCTCTCTCTCTCTCTCTCTAGCCCCCTTCCTCTCTCTCTCTCTCTCTTCCCCTCTCCCCCCCCCCTCTCTCCTGCTGTACCCTTTTGTGCTGTTCT